>MVAH01000066.1:0-82385 GCA_014825575.1 Phaffia australis | reverse complement strand
GAAAAAGGGAATTGAAAGAGAAAGAAACATTGTGCACTTATAGTTCGTACACGATCTAGAGACGATAGGGAGAAGACACTGAGAGACAAGAAGAACAAGGAAGGTATGGATCGTGTTGGAAACTGTTCCATCGGTGAGCGAAGCGTCTATCTCTACGGTACGGTTGCTACAGTTGTCATGGCTTGGCTTTGCTCGAATTCTGGCCAAGTAGCTCTGCTACTCCGGAATTAGCGAGCAGAGGTGCCCATTTAGGTTCAATGTAAATCGCACTTTGAATTAGCAAAGAGAAAAGCATCCGATCTCAAGTTAGTCTTCTGTCTCTCATATATAACTGATCAGGAAAAAAAAAGAACGAAAGTGTGGAAGAGAAAGGAGAGAAGACACCTACGTAGCATCCGCCAACAGCTCTCCTTCCAGACTCTTCATCTCCGCAGACACAATCACCTTTCGGCCTTTAAGTTCTTGAAGCCTCGTCCTGATGACGACGAACTGGTTCGCTCGAGTGGGCGCTCGGTAGTTGATATTCAGGTTAGCCGTGACTCCGATCTTTGTTGGCAAGTTCAGAATAGCCTATGTAGAACAATACAGAAAAAGATGACCGAGGGCCATCAGTCAACGAACCGGCAAGAGATGATAGAGAAACAAAAAGAAGAAGAAGAAGAAGAAGAAAGACAGGCGAGGCCTACATTTCTTCCGGTTGCCTCATCCAACACGACACCGACCATGCCTCCGTGAACAATCCCATCGTGTCCGCATAAGCTCCGACCAAGGTGAAGCACAATCACCGCCTCCGACTCGTCTTCTTTAGCAAATACTAACGGAGGAACGGCCAGCCGGCCAGGACCCCGAAGCGTGCCTGCAGTAAGAGAATGATGAATCTTTGCAGGATCCATCTTCGCGTATGGTCCTGCTCATCCCAGAAAGTCACAGCAAAGTTCAAAGGGCTGTCAGATCATATTTTCGAGACTAGAAAAGGAACAATATGGCGCGAGGGACGAACGACAGGTGTACCATCCCTCCTTGACGGCATACTCTTTGACGATAGGAAGCGACTTCAAGGCTACCTCGATCTCTTCAGTATGCTCCTTTCCTTCATCAGAATGAATATGCGGGCCTGAAGTAGTTCATTAGTAGGTATGTTTCAACTAGTCGTGAGTTGCTATGGTTTTGGTTTTTCTTTTACGAGAAGAAGAAGAAACAAGAAAGAGAAACCTGACTGACTGGCGGGGGCCGAACGGGGAGAAATGAAGGTGGCTAGGTCGGGAGGGTAGAGTGCTCCTAAGGTGTAGACAGAGATGGCGAACGTGCCGAAAAGGAGTGTCTTTGCTGCAAGTACAAAACAAGTGTTAGAACTTGATGGGAAAATCTGAACATGGCAAGTAAGAGACAGAGACACGAACTAAGAGCGTCGAATGCCTTCTTTCCACGCGAAGGCCGATGATGCGTTCTATGGGTTTCATGTCCCTGATGAGCGCCAGGTATAGTACGATGGGTCGAAGTGAACCGCAGACTCTGAGGACTCAGCCTGGGAGCAAGGGATGATCTGATCGTTCTGGAGAAAGATTGCATGGGCTCGATAGGACACGGACAGCACAGCGGCGAGAAGGTAGATGGAATAGATGGGCTGAGGAGAAACGTGGACGGACGGGAAGTCGGAGTAACCGGGAGCCGGCGGGAATTCTTTCAGGGCAACTGGCCCTGAACCCTAACCCTAGCCTCGTACCTGAAGATAACCCTAACCTCCCGTTCGGTCAACTCCTAGGCTTATCCTTTTTTTTTTTTCTTCCTTCTGCTCCCTCTGTTGAGAGTTCCTCAATCTATAGCCATCATCGCAATGTCCAAACCAGTTCAGTTTGTTATTGGTTAGTCTCCTAGCCGAGTCTTGATCTGGTATACTGCTGCTAATAAAGCCTTTTCTTCCTCTTTTTGTTTTGTTTTGGCTCGTCATGTTTTGTTTTGTCTTGTCTCGGTTTGTCTTTTTGTCGTCATTCTCAATAGAGCACCTCGAGGAGGACGATGCAGAGTCCAAGAACGTCCCTGCCTGGGTTGAGGTAAACGATCAGAAAAGAGTATAGCGTGTTGATGGCTACGATACTAATCTATCTATGAATCTGTTTGTCGATGAAAAGCTCGAGTACAGGGTGAGACAAAACTGTCGTCAGGTTCTATCATTTCAGCTTTAGCCCGGTCACTGATGTAGTGTGAAATGATTGAAACCTACAGCACATGCTCCAACTTTCTCCTGCCGACGCAACTGTCCATTTCACCTCTCTCTCTTCCACATCATCAGCTCTTCTTCTGTCCACATTAGCTTCGCCATCATCATCATCATCATCATCATCATCTGGCGCTCCGGCAAGACCTCAGGCGAACGCCGAGGCCCATACCCAAGGCATCCTTGAGTTGATGAAGGAGCGAAACATCCCTTTGGAGAGGGTCTGTCTTTTGGATCCTAAGGCCGAGAAGGTGATCGGAACGAACGATTGGGAGCAAGATGGATCTGGAGAGTTTGATTGGTTCCTATTCGGAGGTATTCTTGGTAAGTTTTTCGAGCTTTTTGTTTCTTGTCTGTCTGATGCGACATACCAAGTCTGAGTACCTATAGATGGTGCCAAGTTGAAAGAGCTGACTTGACCAATACGCCAATCCTTCTCTCTTTAGGGGACGACCCGCCGTTGGATCGAACTTCTGTTGGTATCCTTACCTATGCTTTTCAATCGAGCTGTATTGTACTCACTTATCTGTACTGTGTACTTTACAATAGATTCTTCGAAAGATGGGATTCCCTTCCCGACATCTCGGCCCTGTACAAATGACCACTGACACCGCACTTGGAGCGACCAAGCTCGTCGTTGTTGATAAGAGTGCGTATGTTGTGATCTAGAGAATGATGCGCTTAATTCTGACGAACCTGTCTTCACTTTCTCCGATTTTTTTCCCCTTTCTGCTTATCCTTAGTCCCTTTGGACAAGATCGAATACAACGAGTTTCCCACCATCTCCTTTAGCAAGTCTGAGTCTGTGGAGATGCCTTTCCGTATGTCTTGTTCAATATCAAGTGACACCCTCTTGTCGAGTTCTATCGAATAGCTTCAAGTCCAGCTGATATGATACCTTTCTTCTCGTGTTTTTATCTCCAACTCGAATGATGTGCCGTCCATCAGGATACATCAAGGATAAGAACGGAGATCCGATCCTGCCTGAGGGTATGAAGGAGCATCTTCGAAAAGATTTGGACAGAGCATTCGAGTTTTAAATCTTGGATAACCATGAGAGCCTTTCTGATAGAACCGTGTGTGTGTTGTATTGAATTACACAAGTATCTTCTTGGTAAGCGCAAGCGCATTGAACGAGAGTAGAAAGTGGAAAGTAGAGAGTAGAGAGTAGAGAGTAGAGAGTAGAGAGTAGAGAGTAGAGAGTAGAGAGTAGAGAGTAGAGAGTAGAGAGTAGAGAGTAGAGAGTAGAGAGTAGAGAGTAGAGAGTAGAGAGTAGAGAGTAGAGAGTAGAGAGTAGAGAGTGGAAAATGGAAAGTACAGTCTGCTCACATACGAGCCAGAGGGAAAGAGAAAACTGCCATCGAAACTGCGGTTACGGTCTTACATAATCATGGTTACACCCCCCTCCGCTGTTCTCCCTGTGCAAGATGGTTTTTTTCCCCCTTAACTTCTTCTCTCCTCACTCGCATACGCGTTCGCATCTCTCGCATCCGTTTGTTCTCCACCAACTCTCCCGGTAAGTCACAACCTCTGCTGTCTCACAAGAAAGGAAAGAAAGGCTCGGCATGTCGGGTGTTTGATTATGGATGTGTTGCAGAAAGAGATCGTTAGAGATGAAAAGGATGGCAGGTCGAACACGTGGATCGGATGAAGGTCAAGAGGGGAGAAGAGATATTTTCCCCATCTTTCTTCTCTGCTCTCCATCGGAGGGTGCTTTCCTGGTTGGAGCGTAGAACCTTCCATGTGGATTGATCCATGCTTGATTTCGGACGACGAGTTCTCGCAAGTAACCTTCACCTTGCTGAGGAGGAAAACGATCGAGAGAAAGAAGAATGATACATTTCAAGAGAGAGAGAGAAAAAAAAAACCCTACGTCTTTCTTTTCCCCTCGTTTTCTCTCTTCTCCTTCTCTTCCTTCGTTCGACCTTCTTGCATCGGGTCCCGTTCGATGAGTCTCGCTCTCTCACACAAAAAAAAACATCAACCTCATTCATCATGTTCCCTTCCTGTCCACTTCCCAGTCTCGTAATCACATCTTCCCTGCGCCCTCCCACACTTCGGATCACCTTCCTCTTTGTCCAAGACTCCCTAAGAGAATCAAGAGAACCTCCGAGAACAAAAAAGCCTACGACAAGTACTAACTTTGGATCCCCTCCCTCCGTCCCTCGTCGTCTTCCACCTTACGCCCACTTTTATCGCCTTCGTCTCCCTCTTGATCGTTTGACGTAATCTCAACTGTATACTCTACCGATCAATCAACATGGCCGACACTACAAACTCTACTTCGCCTCCTGCTACCGCCGCTGCTACCAACAACAAAAGGCCTTTCTCTGCTGAGCCTGAGGATTCGACTCATAACAAGAAAGCCAACATTCAGGGTGAAGAAGAAGATATCACCGCGGACGACGTCAAGATCGAACAGCCTGTAGCGTCCACTCAAGCCACCGAGCCCAAAGCCGAAGAGAAGCCTGCTCCTAAAAAGATGGAAGGAGAAGATTCAAAGATGCAAGGTGTGGAGGATGTCAAGTCGTACGTGTCTTGTCCTTTCGTATTGTCCTGTTGATCGTACAAAGTCGTAAATTTCTTATACGGCATTGGAGTCGATCGCGTCTGACGTGTGATGTTTGATTCTATGTCCACTTTTCGATCCCTCATAACGCGCCTCTACCTCATCAGTGCCGGCGAGGCCTCCACTTCAACCCTTCCTCCTGCCGCTCCCTCAGCCCCTCCTGCGTATGTGTTTCAACTATTTGGATCTTGAAGTCGCTCTCTTCCTCATTTTCCTTGCTCACAACTTCATATCCACCTCCTGCTCCTCAAATCGACAGTGCCGATGCTGCCAGTCAGCAAATTCAGATGAGGTGCTTGATTGTCACCCAGGATGCTAGTGTCATCATTGGTAAGGGCGGTCGACACGTCAACGAGATCAGGGTTCGTTTTTTCTTTCTTTTTTTTCTTTCTTTCAATACCGTGCCCGGACAGCCGTGGATGGAGGGAGTGTTGTGTAGCCGAACAGCCGCTCGTTATGAACATACCCATCTGCTTTTCCTTCGGATTCAATTATGATGTGTCTTTCTAACCGGGCTTCTCTCTATCATCTCTGGATTGCTACCATGAATGTACATCGAGCAGGAGCGATCTGGAGCTCGAGTGACTGTGTCCGAGTCCATTCCCGGTAACCCTGAGCGAATCCTTCACGTTAGCGGTCCTTTGGATGCTGTCAGCAAAGTGCGTTTGTCTAGTTGAAGTTCTCTAGTATTCGAGTCCTGAGTGGATGACAGAAAGCTAAACGCGTGATCGAAATGTTCTGCAGGCTTTTGGATTAATTGTTCGACGAATCAACGACGAGCCTTTCGATGTGGCTTCTGTGCCTGGATCAAGAGCTGTCACCATCAAGTTCATCATTCCCAACTCCAGGATGGGTACTGTGTACGTCTAAAGAAGTCATCTTCCATCGCCAGCAGGTCAATTGTTCCCTCAGCTGACCTAGATACTTTCGATCTGGTTCTATGACGGCGATTTTGACGGAACGTATGCAGGATCGGAAAGGGTGGAAGCAAGATCAAAGAGATTCAGGAGGCTTCCGGAGCTAGGCTGAATGCCAGTGAAGCCATGCTTCCTGGTTCGACCGAGGTTTGTTTTATCTACGTGTCCTCATAATGTAATCAGACATTGACCGATCCCTTTCCTTCCTAAAACAAATCCGTCTTGTTTCCGATAGCGAGTTCTTTCTGTTTCGGGAGTCGCCGACGCCGTCCATATTGCTACTTACTACATTGGAAACATCCTCATCGAGTACCAGGACCGACCAGGATCCCACCGAGATGGTTCTGGCGCCGGTCGATCCGAGTACAGACAGCAGGGTTCCGGACGAGACTCATACAGGCCTGGGTCCGAGAGGGGTGATAGGTCTGCTCAGAACGTGGCTCTCGCCCCTGGAGCTCAGACCCAGAGCATCTACATCCCTAACGACTTGGTCGGACCCATCATCGGTAAGGCCGGATCCAAAATCAACGAAATTCGAACTCTTTCCAACACCCAGATCCGTATCATGGAGCCCCATCAGCAGGGTAGTGAGGGCAACCCGAACGAGAGACTGGTGACCATCACCGGTCAGCCTGACTCGGTCAACACCGCCATGCAGCTCCTTTACCAGCGACTCGAGCAGGAGAAGGCTCGACAGTTGCAGTAGATTTAACCTATACTGGCGTATATTTCTCTGAATCTTTTTCTTTCTTTCTTTCTTAAATTCGTCATTTCATTCATCACCACCCTTTCTTTATTCCCCTCCCGTTATCTCAGTAAACGAGTATCTTCAAAAGGGTGCTCCATTCTCCTCTTCCCTCTTCCCCCTCTCTTCTTGCCTCTGTCTCTCCTCCCCTTTTGTCTGTGGATCCCTGCTATTCTATCTTCTTCTGATCTTTCCTCTCCTCTCCTTCCCTTCCCTAAACCCTTTCCACTATCATGATTTTTTTTAACTGGTTCGATACGAAATGCAAACCACGTACGATGACGCATATATAACAATCAAAAGTCGATGATACGTTTGATACTTGTTTGATACAGTTTACTGACATGCGGAATTAAACATATAGTATTGATTGAGAGAGGAGGAGCATATGTAGTATACACGTGAGGGGAAGAAAGAAGAAAGAAGAAAGAAGAATAAGCTAAAGTAGTTAATGAGACAGAAGGGAAGATGCTTCCTCCTTTGTTGTTGCTAGCGTCCGGTGTGAGTTATTTGACAATTTACAGCGAAATTCAACAGAACACGACCCAGAGAACATGTTTGAGCCCAATACAAACCTATACATCTTCGTGATGCTCGGGTTCAGTTTGAGTGGCCAATCTGTCGATGAACAGAACACCAATTCATCAATTGAAATAGGAAAAAAAAATACCCCTAACTTCTCGTTGTACTCGCTCGTCCGTTTGCTCCTTGATCGATCAGAAGAGATAAAGAGAGAAGACGAACCCTTTCTTTTCGTTGGAATTAACCTCCATAGCGTCTCTTCGGTTGGCATAACCCGGAGGACTCCAGGAGGCAGATTTCCAGGCCTGAGATTTGCGAAGAAGAAGAAGATCGGCAGATATTCAGCATCCAATCAAGCGCAGTATTTCTAACAATGAGAAGACAAAGTAAACAAATTAGACGCTAGCTTACAGGCGTATCTTTATCTTCCCAGAGGACTTCTAACTGTTCAAGCGACAGACCAGCTCCTTCTTTGATGAAGAAGAAGACAATGGCCATGCCGACAAAGTTACAGCACGCAAAGACAAAACCGTATCTATAGCTGATGGATTCGGTAATGAAAGGCGTAAAGAAAGCGAGCAGGAAGTTCCATAGCCTGTGTTGTGTGATTCAGCAGAAGACAAGTCCATCACTTTACTTCTAGATTCACAAGAGGAAAGCGCATAATGTCAGGTGTAGAACGAACCAGTTCGATGAGACAGAAAGGGACTGCATCTTTGCTCGAGTTCGGGTCGGATACCTGGATGAAAAGTCCCAGAAGATATTTGTCGTATTCAGATGAGCTTAGCTTATGAGATCCCAATATGACGGGTGGGAAAGGAAACAAGAGCTAGATGGACAGAGACATACATTTCGCTAGTAACCAACCAAACACCAGGACCCCAACAAGAGGCAAATCCAGCTGAATACGAGGGGCAGAGCAGACACGATTAACATACACATCACAAAACACTTCATCACAAGAGCGACTTACCGATGAATAAGCAACTAGCCACAATCTGACGTAGAAGAGCCATATGATGCATGTACGGAAGACCATGCAGACATGACGATAATCAGCAGAGCAGAGTTTAACGTCATAACTATACGTAAGCGCACCATAAAATTTCCAACAGGCTTGCTCGTCAAGGGGTTCCCGGCGGTACCAGCAATAGAAAATGCGAATAACCCTTCAATGGGAAAGCACATAAGACGGCAGAGAGGCATTGTCTGTTAATTGGATGTAACAAAAGGCTCAGAACTGAACAACTAACAGAAAGATTGCCAAAGCCCCCCGAAAATGAGTGGCTTCCTTCTTCCAAAGCGCTCAAAAAAGTATAGCCCAGGGACAGTGCAGACTACATTCACTGCACCGAGGATAATCTGAGTGACGCTACGATAAGATCAATGTGCGATAAACACAACGTCAGCGTTTTTGATCATTTCATCCTCTACTGATCGCATCAGTTTAAAATAGATTGACTGACTATCCATCATTCAAACCTACACCGGCGAAAAGGGTTGCTCCGTAGTAGAAGAAGAAGTTGGCACCTGTGAGCTGTTGGAACATCTGTAGCAGAACTCCCAGTAGGGTCCGCATTCTCATCCGAGAAGAAAAGCATTCGGCTGAATTTATAAAGATCAATGATCAATCGACGTTTGAACCAACTTCGACAAGACATTGTCAAACACATACCCCAGGTTCCTTTTCCATAAGTTAGTTCTAATTCGCACGACTTTTGGATTTCATGAAAATCATGCTCGACATAGGGATCAACTGCACATATCGAAACCACTTTAGTGGAACAGACATCAAGGCGATGGGGATTGACGACCATGCTCACGCGCATCGACAGTAGTTCCCCTAACTCTAGCAAGCGATTTCTTAGCCTCTTCTGGTCTGCCATTAACTTGTCAAGCGACCAACATCCACATAAAGAGGCATGGCAGATGTTAGTGCAAAGTTATTTCTATTCAAGGCACGCCACGAGGTAGGGACCTACGTAGAAGCCATCGAGGCGACTCAGGCATGAACAGGATGCCGATTCCGAGGATGAAGCAGAAGACAATACCTGTCCGGACGAAGTGCTATCGCGTTTGTAATCGCCACTTTTGAAAGTTTATCGAGAAGAAATAAACCTACAGAGACAGATCAAAGTTCTCCAACTGGCGGCCGAATCAAGCCTTCTGAGACCAATTCCAAAGGACTCAGCGATCAGGATGCCCCTGAGTTGGATATAGAAAATTTGAATGTTAGATTTTCGTGGGTTGGATCAAGAAAACCTACTATGCGGAAAGGTTGAGAGGAAAAATGAGATTCACAATGTGATAGCCAGCTGATAAGTTCCCTACTAGTCACCAAACGTCCAGAGTTGTCAGCCATCGAATGATGAGATATATGTTAAAACTCAGATTACTTACCACCAAGGCCCCTCGAATTTGCTTTGGAGCAAGCTCGGCCTGATAGGTAGGGACATTGGCCGATAGCGCCCCTACACCAAGTCCCGCAACGAATCGTCCCATGGCGAACTAAAGATCAACCGAGCCAAGGCTCGCAGAAAAATCAGCTTGTTGTCACTAAAAGGAGAATTACGAACAGCAGAAGAACGAAACTTGTTGCCAGACGTGAGTAGAGGTTACTTGGATGATGATACCTGAATTTGAACAGTGGAAGAAGGAGAGGTCATGTGTTTTTGTTCTCGGGTGACCAGCATGATCGACATCAGACGAACCAACGACAATCATTGAGGCAGCGCAAGACATGGCTTTCCTTCGCCCAATGGCATCTATCATATAGTTTGCCATAAAAGTGTTAGCGCATGTCCTTGTATACGAGGTCAAGAAACCAAAAGGCAAGTCCCGAGTCAACGGTTCCCTATTCACCAGAGATATAACCTCCAGTCACTGCTCCAGTTAATGTCCCGATCGATACTGCCAAAATGACGAACGCAACTCCGTTCAGTGCACATCACAGACAACGACAAGACTATCCAAATTTGAGTGAGTCAGATAGACGAAATATTCACAAAGACCGACAATCAGCCCCTTCCTGACATTCGAAAGATATCTTTGATCAGACGCATCAGTTTGCCCGAATCGGTATAACTGTCAGGGCCAAGAAGTAACTGGTTACTGCCACGTTTCCGTCTCATACAAAGAGACGATGTGTTGTCTCAGCATGCGATTAATAGAACTGGGTCACTAACGAAGTCTGGAAGAGGAGTGATACAAGCGATTTGTCCTACACATCATAGAAAAGAAGAGATGCCCACCGGCGGTTATGATGACGTATGTCTGAGGTTAGATAAAAGCAAGACAACGCTTATTTGACCGACCAACCTGTATCGTAGCCAAACACAAAGCCTCCAATCGAAGCAAAAACCTAGATTATGATTTATGCATGTCTCATATTAGCGCTCACAACGTATTTCATACAAAAGAGATACTATAGTTATAAAGTCACTGTAGCAGATCCTACGTACGGTCAAGGCGATTGACGTAAACCCCACCGGGGCATCGTAGATTGTGAATTGTAAAGGCATTCCAACGAGTCGAAACGCTCTCAATAATTAGATTGATAGATCTCTGATGGGTATCAAGAGCAGAGTAGATGAGGATGGTAGATGGGTTCGCTGTGGTTCGAGTTCAAAATCTCTAACTGAAGTCGAGAGTTTGCATGACCTTCAGTTGAAAGAAGAATCATCTTGATGTTTGATGAGAAAGCTTTAGTTCATATCGGTCCTTCCGTTCTTGCATGAACAACGAAACCTGAGTGCCAGATAGGTCATCCGATCAGCCAGAGAGAGAGAGAGAGAGAGCGTGTGTGTGCGTGTGCGTGCGTGTGTCGCAGGAGGACTAAATATCTTATAGAAGGGGAATGATGAATTCCGCTGATCTTTAGTCAGTCTCCGGCACTCATAGACCAAGGCCGACGTTTGTATCCTTGTCCATATGGGCAGCCGGCTCAAGATGTTGCTCCAGTAGGATTGTTTGCTCATCGATCAAAGAGAAAGGAGGAGAGAAATGGAGCCCATGATAGAGAAGGGGAGGAAAAGGCGGGAACCGTTTTAGAATTCTTCAACAGAGTGAAGAAGCCGAACTCCAACGTAGCTTATTTTGTGCCGAAGCTTCGGAGAAAAAGCCTCCAAGTCTCACAATCTAGACTTTGAGTAGTACTACCTCGGGTCTCTTTGAGACCATCAGTCGTTAGTTGGCAAAACATCACACACAACGAGACCACGAGAGTAGAATAAGCGAGTCAACCAGCCAATATGTATTAATAATCAAACAAATGGAGTAGTCATATCATGCTCTACAAAGGTCGACAGAGTGGACGAAAGGAGGGAACCTCAGATGAAGGAAGAAGGAAGAGCAAACCCACAACAAGGGGATGAAATGACGAAACAGATTGGTAGAGCAGAACAAATACAAAGAGGTAGACAAAAATCGAAAGTGAAGGGCATGAACGGACAGAAAGGAAACAAGGTAACCGAGAGAACCAATAAGAAGAAGGGTGTTTACAACGAATACTGCCACATTAAAAAAGCCCTACCCCGCTCATTCGTCTCGAGCCAGCACTACCACTGTTGAAACTCTGCTTGCGTCCCGAGGATGAGTGGTAACTCGACGGAAGTGATGATCGCTGGATAGCATAGGAGCTCAAATGGAACGGAATATGATCTCGCTTCTTCGCCCACTGTCATGAGAGTTTGTGTTTCATCAGAAAGCAGAACTGTCAGACATGAACTCGAATATACCAGCAGTCATAGAAGATGTATCAGCCGACATACGCAAGATATGAACAGGATCCGTTTTTGTTTCCTGAATAAATTAGCCATTAAGGCACATATAGACATCAGGAATCATGTCCACAACGCCAGTGTCATATCATAACCATGGCTGCAGGATGAACCACGAATTCGACAAACAGACAAACACACAAACAAACAAACAGGAACTCACTTCGACACGAAGAAGTAGTTCACCGACCACAAGCATCCTTTCCTTGTTGGCTCGTGGAACGCGTTTTTGCTCTCCCCGACCAGGGGAAGAGAGTTCAGATTGGGCGGCAAGAATCCCTCATCATCACTATCACTTCCTCTGGATTTTCGCCAACTCTCTCTCCTGTGGCCCTTTCCATGCGCTGTCGATCCTGTCCTACCACCACTGGTCTGATCGTCCTCGAAGCCTTCTAAGAAATCGTCATCGTAACTTCGGTCGTTTGCGTCCGCCATATCATCCTTACCGTCCTCATCGTCTTCGTCTTCTTCTTCGCTATCGTCCTCGTCCGAACTCGCGGCATGCGGGTCAGAGTCCATGTCGGGAGAGTATGAGTAGACCTCACAAGAGTCGAGATCACCATTCAGTACTTGGTTTAACACTCGAGTGAGGTGCGGATGAGTGAATCCTGGACCCGCGTTAAAAGAGGTGCTCTGAAGAGAAGTCGAGGTGAGAGAATATGGAGAGGTCGCTAAAACTGGCATAGATGTCGGATAGGAGCCGTACGATCGACTGTGAAAACAAATAATGTTCGAGGTACCAGGTAATATTGGTAAGATTTGCTTGTTCGGTGCGGTCAGAGTATGTTGTGCAAAGGAAGACTAACGGGCCCTGGGAGCTTAGCTCTAGAACCGTTGTTGAGAGTTGTCGAAGAACTTGGTTCACACTATGCTCTCTGTGTAGACCAGAACAGTACAGTCAGCTTCGGGCATCGCTCTTACATATCGCGTCTATGACTTGGTACATGTTATGAATCTTTAGTAGAGGTAAAACGAATGAACATACTTGACAAAGTGATCAGGCGCCACTGAGGTAAAGTCATGATCCGGAAATGCGACATTCAACAATGCGACGATCCAGAACCAGGTTTGTCTATGATATATGGTAGAGAATTGAAGGATGCACAGTCAGAGCTTGGTCTGACGAACGGACAACTGAAGTAAGCTTACCGGCTATCTTTCTGATCCAACCTCCCAAAACAGCTCTCTAAACCGGCATCCCGGAGTTCTGGACTTAACGAAAGCTGCTCATCCATCTCGGCCTGTTCAAGCGAATGGATTGATTCGAGATGCTTGAATAGCTTGCGTTCCTTCGAGACAGACTTGCAAGAGTAAACTTCTGTTTCAACGAAAGAGAAAGATAGAGGATGAATGGTCGCATATCAGTATCTTTGAGTACATAATGCTCTGGGAAATAGGACTCAGATAAGGGGAAGGTTGACAGGGCTCGGCAGGGCTATCAAGGCGAACGATATGCCTCTACCAAGGAAGTCTGTTCTATCAGACACAAATGGGCCAAGGAAATATTCCTTCTAGAAAAACTACTATATATATAGTTTTCCCTATCTTGAGCCTAGAGCACAGGGAGAAGGTATTGCAGCCCATCCTTCTCACCTTCGCACCAAGCGTTTGTTGGACTTCATATCCCGCTCTGACGTAGACATTCGCACAGCTATACACACAAAGCATCCAGAAGTGGACACCCCTGGCTCTACTCTAGAGAATGGAGTTTCTGGAGGAATATATCAACGTTTGAAATGAGGGTACGAACCGAACCGTGTGTGAACCTTGCATTCCGCTCCTTCATATTCGAGCCTTTCAGATAGATGGTTTAGTTCGGGAGTGTCGAGATATTTCATTCGGAGTGGTATTGAGTGGCGATGAAATATTTGGATTGTGTACAGCAGAGAGAGTGCTGAGTACGTTGGCACAGTATTGGATACAACAACAAGACGAAGGATAGAATCAATTGGATGGGTTTGTAGAGATAGCCGTAGATATAGGGGAGATGGCAGAAGGAAGGTGAACGAATGACGGATCCTTCCGGATGCGGGAACTTGTTACGCCCACGAAATGACGCATCGTTTGGTCAGCTCGACCGATCACCATGAACGAATACTTCCTTCATCCACATCCTAGCTTACCTTGAGTGGGACAGATGGCAGAGTGGTCGAAAAGAATCAGACGTGATTGAATGTAAGGAAGTACCGACGACCTTTATTCTCGTTTGAATCAAACGTTTGTGTTCTTCTGTTGTTGCTACTCTATGATGTCTCATCAACGTGGGTTGGCGTATGCAGGCCATCCGCTTTACGTTCGAGAAAAATAAGGTCATCTCTATCCTAGTTCAATAGTCCCTTTAGTCGACTCTGCCCGATTTTCCACACATCGTCCACCGCACGCTTGACTTCGCTCTCCCACTCTTCAGATCCTACTGATCGAATCATTTTCTCATCCGGCGTGCCCACTCTTATCTGGCTTTCCATCTCTGGAATGATGGCCGCTCGGGATCGTCCGTTGACGAAAGTGATGTACCTCAGACCAGGGAATAGTTCTTCGTACAAAGCATTAAGCTCTCGCAGCCTGGGTGATGCGTTCAAATGAGAAAGAATGACTATCGTCAGATACAAAGGGAACACACTTTGAGGATAAGTCAAAAAGAAAAGAAAAGAAAAGAAAAGAAAAACGAACCGATCAAGGGTAGCCTGACTGGTGGGGGCTCCGGTAGCACCTTGCTCCTTCTTGCTTAGCTCACTCAATACGTCGCCCTCACCGATACGAGCTGTTGGATTTTATCAAAGGATGAAGATTGTCGTTCATTTGAGAGCTTCCTGTATGATTGACCACAGGCAGGGATGTACTCACGATGCCCACCGATAAAGATACTCTGATCCTCTAGCGTCCATTGCTCAACCATGATGTTCTGACCTCTGTCCAACACATCTTTATAGGCATGAGGCGGATCGGAAGAGAGGGATTCTGCCAGACGAGGCACCAATCTCTCTAAAAGAATCGGCGTCGGCTCAAGAAGTGTCGACAAAAAGCTAGCCAAAGCGGGTGACGATGGCTTCGAGAGGGAGGAGAGCGGAGGAAGCGTCGGAGAGACCATTCTATCTTAGCAGAGTTCAGGTGTATGTAAACAGGGTTCACACGATCTTGTTAGATTTGATTGATCCTTGAGGTGTTGAGTACAGGTCAGAGTTCTGTTCTTCTCTAATCTCATCTCATCTGTTAGTCTCGACCAGATTAGTTCGGTCAGACGATAAGCGCGAGATCTTTGGCGAACTCTCGTCCCACTTTGTTTAGATCAACATTATTTCGTTTCTTCGTCTACGTCCTTCCATCGTTCTCATCTGTTCTTTGCTACAGACACATATACATACGCATATACTCTCTCATTCGAATGGGGCCTCAGCCTTCTGTCCTTCCGTCCAGCTTAAAGTCTGGTTCCTCGTCAAATCATGCCCGAAGTCCGTCAGCCATTCAATCGATGCTTGGCGGCTCCCTTCCGCCTTCCCTTCAGGTCCCTCCACGACCAACGTCGATCTACGATACCTTGTGGGTCTCTTCCAACGAGTCCGGACTGTACATCAGGAGCGTCAGATGGAAAGATGACACGAAGAAGGGTGGCATCAAGATTGGCTGGGGTCTAAAGGGTAAAGTTGAGGTTCTGGAAGAAGGAGAGCTTCAGACCAGCGAAGAAGAGGCTGAGATCAAGGGACTCGTCGGGATCGTTCGAATGTGGAATGGTATCGTTCATTTGTCTTCTCTACAATTTTCCTTCTTCCACTTGTCGGTGCCTGACACTGTTCGCTTCTATCAGCCGGCTACCTGTTAGTCATAGTTGAGCCCAAACAAGTCGGATCGTGTATGTCTGTTCTCTGTTCTCTGTTCTCTGTTCTTCTCGATGAATCATGTCTACAGACTGAATAGATCTCACGGATGCATCACAAAGTTCCATCCTCTGCGCATCCGGTTTACAAGATCGACAACGTCCAGGCTATTCCTCTGGCTCCTACTGAGGCACAAGAAGCCATCAAGAAGCTCTGTTCTTATGTTTCTCGCCTTCGATCTCGTGACGTGCCAGCGGAGTCGCGAGCATCGATAGAAGAGAACGAAACCAGGTCTGATTGGCCTCGATCGGGAGAAGTTCAAACACCCGGCCCAGAGAGAGAGGAGGGTCAGGCTGAGAGCGAGGAAGAGACAACGGCCAAGTCGCACACACCAGGACTCTTTAACTGGAACCCATTCGTCAGAGGTTCGTCGGCCGCCTCCTCTGTCATCCCTAGTAGAACGGCTAGCCCTATCCCTAAAAGATCGACCGAAGAACCAGCGCCAGCTCCATCTGAGATCCCTCCTCTTTCCACGGTCGAATCTGGACCCAATCTGACACCGGCATCCTCGAACTCAGCGTCACGTTTGCAGCTTGAGTCTAAAGTGGTGCTCTCGATCGCTTCTCAGTTCGCCTCAGGGCAGATGTTTTTCAGTTACGACATCGATCTAACAACCAATCTGAACGTCAAGCAGGCCAAGCTTGGCGGATTTGAAGGGAGGGAGGAGGAGCTAATCGAGCCTTTGCTACACCTTCCTTTGTGGAGGAGAGTCGAGAGGAGGTTTTGGTGGAATGAGTGGTTGAGTCGAGAGTTTGTTGATGCTGGGGTAAGTATTTTCCGAGTCAAACACCAGGTTCAAGTGTGTTGACTGACGAGTGGCTTTCTTTTTGTAAACAAAACCAAGCTACATGCATATGTTCTACCAATCATGCAGGGTTGGGTTCAGACAGCGACTTTACAACTCCCTCGATCAACCAACGCTCCTGCCTCTAAATCAGCATCGACATCATCTTCGACCTCATCATCCTCTTCGGACGAAGATGATGAGGATGCTCAGCTCAAGAAGAAGTTCGACGAGGTTCCGGTCCGGTTAACTGTCATCTCGCGAAGAAGCAGAGACCGGGCTGGGCTGAGATATCAGCGAAGAGGAATTGATGATGAGGGTGATGTAGCTAACTTTGTAGAGACCGAGCAGATCGTTCAAGCCCAGGTATATCTCCAATTTCCTCTGTTTGGTTGCTTTCAGTTTGATTATATGTTGATTACTCAATTATGGACATCTTATCTCTACAAATCGTGGAATACAAACTGTTAATGGTGTACATGACATAAGGGCCGAACTTTCTCGTTTACCCAGATTCGAGGGTCTATTCCATTGTTCTGGTCCCAATCGCCTTATTCCGCCTCAGCTTTGGCCTTAAAGCCAGCACCCATATTAGACAGACCCATTGAAGACTCGAAAGGTCCAATGGCCGTCCATTTTGACACGCTCAACAAACACTATGGACCTCAGGTGAATCCTCGATACGAAATACGAATCCGTGTCTCCAATCTTTACTGATCTTTCGCAACAAAATCCGATAGGCCATCGTCTCGCTGAGTGAGTTGACAGGAAAAGAGGCTGTAGTGACCAATGGATACAGAGATTTGTTGGCCAGCCTAGGTAGAGATGATGTACAGTAAGTGATTGATCGACTCTTCGCCATTGTCTGTATCCGCTTCATATTAAAGTCTGGCCATCGCTCCCTCCTTGCCCATCTTAGGTATACACAGTAAGTGGCAAATCTGGCTCAGAGTCCATAACAATCTTCTCATCTTTTTTGTTCCTATCACAGATTCGATTTTCATCATGAGTATGTGGAATCCTCGCAATCGTACACCTCTCTTATGGATTATGACTTAACTGTTTGTTTTTTGGGCGAGTTGTCTCTAGGTGCCGAGGAATGAAGTTTGAGAATGTCTCAAAATTGGTTAATCAACTAGACAGAACATTTGCTAGTCAAGGGTAAGTGGTCACAAATTTGATGATTCTCTTTCTGAGTGGTTTGCTGAGCATTAGGTATTATTGTTTGTGTATGTAGATATTTCGAGCTGGGGCCACTTTCAAAGACGCAAAAAGGAACTTTCCGAACAAAGTGAGCATGACTTTTCTGGGATACATCATGATGCGCTATACTGATTATGTTTCTGCGTCGACAGCTGCATCGACTGTTTGGACAGAACCAATGTGGTTCAAGTGAGGTTTACATCTTGACTAAATAGAGCGAAATACAACGACTGAACCAACCTCTCCTTTTCGTAGTCTGCATTTGCAAGGAGTGTTCTCACCACTCAATTAGCAAGTGTTGGATTGACTAATTTATCTGCTCTTCCAAGATCAGCTCTGGAAAAGGACTTCAATAACATTTGGGCGAACAACGGAGATGCAATCTCCAAAGCCTATGCGGGTACTTCTGCGTAAGTCCTCTCTCAATTTTATATCTATATATGACTTCTACTTCCTACGGTTCGTCTGACTTCGACGTTCGATATTTATCAGCTTGAAAGGTGATTTTACTAGGTACGTTCTACTACAAACGTCCAGGATAGTCTCGACACCTTGAGCCCTGACCGTCGGGCAAACATTCTCAAACGCTCAGAACGGGAAAGCGAGACTTTCACGGTATGATCAATGATGGATTGAACTCTCTTGCAAGGATGTATTCGTCTTCATTTACTGACTTCTTTGCTCAAGGTGCGTTTCCTTATCACCATCTTAATGTCTGTCGTGTTTAGTCTGATTAGTGATGTCCATTGTCTATATTGAACACCTGAAGCGGTCATCTCGTTTATGTTGGGGCAACGAAGTATATCAATCTTTACCGAGTTTTCGGAAAAGCTTCAGGTTTCGGAGCCTTCAAGTCTTCTCCGGTTGAGCATCATCCGGGCCGAAGCCAGTTAGTAAATATGTTCTTCCATATTCTCCCTCAGAAGGTGCCGCTTGACCAACTCGATGTGTCGAAAATTAAAACAGTTGAGACCTGTACAGCTCGGGTTTTGAATGAGGATGAGACTCGTCAGGCTGGATGGACTCTCTTTTCCCCAACAGAACCTAACCAGACTATCAGTCCCTCGTTTGAAGAAAAGGTCTTGCTTCTGGTAAGTGTAATACCGATCCATGATTTACTGCAAAACCGATATCTGACTACAGATTCTCTGTGTTTTGTGCGAGTAGACAGAGCAAGCCCTTTACGTTTGCTCGTACGAGTTCCAGCTGGAAAAGTAAGATAACTCCTTATTCTGTTGCATATATGGATGAACATAGATTCATAAGTTTCCCTTCGTCTCTCTTTGTCACTCTCAGGATTGTCAGTTTTACTCGAATTCCTCTCGGAACTGTACTTGGACTACAGCGCGGGGAGTATATTCTGTCTCCTTTACAAGAATCTGGAAAAGATCCTGAGGAGAACTACGGGTGAGTTTCTCTCGTTCGCTACTATGATCATTTAAATCGGCAGCCTTGCTAAGTCGAATATGTCGTGAATTCATCTTCAGCTTCAAAATCGTTTTTGAGGACACGAATGAGTCAACCACTCGACTGACTTCGTACTCACTCACAAACAAAATATTCGATTCATCTTCATCCCCAACCTCTAATCCAGTTAAATCATCTACGGCACAGAAGAGAAGAAGTCTCCTCAAACCATTTTCGTTTTCAAAACCTACTGTCGAAGATGTTCCTTCTCCCTCTACGACCACCGTTCTTACTCCGCCCCTCAAGTTTTTTGCATTCAAAGCTATCCCCAGAGATATTCTGCTTCACAAAAAAAATCGGCCGGATCTGACATACACGATTCCGGTTGGTGGGACACAAGACGACGAAGGTTTGAATGATGGTCAGACGTGCAGGGAATTCATCGAGAGCGCTGTGTTGAAGATCAAGGTCGGATGTAGTGAGGCAGGAAGTGGTTCGGATGGACTTTTAGGTCCTGGACGGAAGTTTGTCGAGGAGGAAAGTGTCGTGTCTCTTGCGCAGGCAGAGAAACAGACGAGTTGGTCAGAGAGGGTTGAATACGGAATTAGTAAGCTTTTGCGCTTCAATCATTCCTTAGTCTTGTCTATCTTGAAGTTGAGATCCGGATGCTAACGATTTAGCTGTCATTGTTTTTCAGAGCGATTCCTCTGGCTGTAGTATAAGAACATATGCCTTTAGTTGCTAGAGAGTAACCCCGGCCGATGGTAGTCAATACATGGCCCTCTTGGACTTGGGTGTCCTCAGACCACAGACCACAAACCACCAAGATCTCATGGGCCACGGGTTCAGTTGATGAGCAAAGTGATGAAGGCTCTATGATCCAAACGAACAGACAAAGAGACAAAGAAACGCATATACGAAGAGACAGAGATGATATACCTAATCGAGCCACATGCAGCTTAGCTCAGTATCCACCCGGACCATGTGATATGAACGCTAAAGTAGTTGAGTCAACCATGCTATCAAAGTGATGTTAGGGTTGTATCATCATCGCTTGATTGACGCTAGATCAATCGGGCAAGACGACATCTGTCGTATCAACGACGATACGCCCGTATGACATCTACTCATATTCGAATCATCAGCTTTACTGATCATGTCGTCACCTGGAGTGATCGTTAGCCTTTCGCTCATCTCCTGGTTGAGAAGAATAGTTCATCCCGTCCGATAGGACTTGACATAAAGTCATCGTTCGCATATGCATCTTCATCTGCAACTTGTTCATTTCTCCTCCATCACTCGTTTATCTCACATCTGATCATCATCAGTCTTCACTCACAGACCCCCACTATAGGACTAAACAAGATATCATGGCAACTGTAGGAATTACTCACAGCTCTGCTCTTCGTGCAGATATACCTAGAACGTCTGCTTCGGCCGACCCTCCATATCTACCCAAGTGGATCTCCCCTCCAGAGACAAAGCAGGATCGTACGTGATCTGTCAGATGTCGACTGTTTTGTCTTCGTGGCTTCATGCTGATGTATCTTTTCTACTGAACAATCTTGAAACAACCCTCGTCTAGTTGATTGGGCCTCTTTAGCTACTATCGACTTGAGTCTTGTCGATTCTCAAGATGCTCAAGTTCGGAGAGAATTAGTTGCGCTAACAAAGAAAGCGCTCAGCACGTATGTTCAACAATATTTGACCCAGCTGATGCAAGTTATAAGTACCTTGCTTGGTTCATACTGATCAGATCTCTTACAACGCAGCGATGGCTTTCTTTACGTAGTTGGCACTGGTGTCCCTCAAGAGACACTTGAGAGACAGCTCGCAATCGCTCAGCACGTCATCTCTGGTATTCCTCAATCGGAAAAAGACCCTTACGCAGCCAAGCTTGATGAGGGAAGCTACAAAGGATACAAGTTGAGAGGTGTCTGGAAAAGAGATGACGTTCCGGACAATATCGAGGTGCGTTGACCGTCTTCATTTCCGAGTCCTCGTCCTCGACTTCTTGATTTGCACGTTCCTGACGCTGCGTTGATCCAATCATGATATAGCACTACAATCTGGAGGTGAGCTGAGCCATCTCTCTGATCGTTGAGGGCTTAAAACTGATCCGGTGCCAAACACCTGTTCTTCTCTTCTTCTTCATGCAGTCGTCTTCCTTCCGGAATCCAATTCATCAACACCACCCTTCAGTACTCCCATTTCTCCCAGAAATCCAGGCTTTCGCAGACTACACTAACAACTATATAGTGCGCCGGCTCTTCACTCTCATATCTCTTGTGCTCGAGCTGGAGGAAGATGCTCTCTGGAAGCTTCATAGTCAAGAGAAACCTATCGGCGCTTCCTGTCAACGATTCATGGGCTACTTCCCTAGGGACGATGACACAGAAAGCAAGACAGACGGGATCTGGTCGAAGGGGCATACCGACTACAACACGCTCAGCCTGCTCTGGTCTCAGCCGATCTCGGCCCTTCAGATCCTGACGCCTGGCGAGAACAAATGGAAGTGGGTGAAACACACGCCTGGAGCGCTGGTGGTCAACGTGGCGGACGCGCTAGACTGTAAGCATTATGAGTTTCTGCGATACGATATGTTGTCTTCGTCTATGGATACGCTGACCAGTAAAGAACTGCTCGACATGTACAGTCTTATCAGGAGGAGTCCTTAAGGCGACTCGTCACCGTGTGATCCGTCCTCCGTCGGATCAAGCAGATATCATCCGGTACATTCTTATTCATTTCGCTAGAGCCGCGCCGGATACAGTTTTGAATCCGATTGCAGAGTCATCTCTTGCTCAGAGGGAAGGCAGAAACGTATTTCAAAGTCGGATTGACCAAGGCGGACGGGCACCGACTCAGGAAGAATGGCTGAAGGAACGAATCCGAAGGACTGGAAAGGAGCTCTATGACGATGAACGAACCCCACCGGGAAGTGGTAGGGTCGAGGAGGAGATTTTAGGAACCAAGGTCGAATATTGTACGTTGCGTCTGTTCATCATCTATCTGCACTTCGCTTGTCATCAGTGTCGCGCACGAAAGAACAGGATGCTGACCTGGAAACTTTGCGAACAGATGTATGAGAGCGTTCTATTTAAAGTCCGACGGGCATGATAATTCCAATGACAGCCAGCTGGTAGAATGTCCAGCTTCTGTTTGGTCGAATATCATTCAACATGTCGTTTTCTTTCTCTTCTGACCCGAAATGAAACAACGTATAAAGGAGAGATTTCAAACAAAACAAAACAAAACAAAACAAAACCTAGGGCGCCTCGTTACGTCCAGAACTCCCCTTACGTCATAGATTGATCGTCAAGGGGGCGAAGAAAACTCAAGAAAACTCAAGAAAATCAAGAAAGAAGAGAAAGGAGAAAAGTTTAAGGGAGTGAGGAAACTGAAGATACGAAAAAAGTAAGAGGCGTTTGCCTTCTTCTCCTTGTGGGGGTTTCAGCGTATATTTCCCTTGCCCCTTTAATTCAAGACTGACTTTACCGGTGCGTGATCGATGACATCATAATCATACTCCGGTGCCTGCTCCTCGTGGCCTAAAGCCGCATGCGCAGCAAGGTTGATCACCAGTCTTGTCCGGCTTGCCGAGCTCTGTGTGCGAGACTCAACGCCCTGCTATTTCTTGCTTTCTCACAAGTCGCTTTGAATACCTCAAGCCTTCTCCCGAGTCCTGACCCCGCAAGAATCGTTCTGACTAAATCTATCAGGTCCACAAATTTTTCTAAATCCTCTTTGGGAGGAGGCGCGCGAGACAGAAAAGGATAAAAAGACTGATTCCTTTCGGCCAAACGTTCATGGTTTCGTTCTTTCTTCTCTCTCTCTTTTCATAAACTTAGCTTGTTTGGATACCAAAACCAACTTCATCACCGCCACCAAACCTTCGAGTTAAACATGGGAAACATTGTCAGTGACCGGCTTCCGTCTTGTCCTGCGCATCAATCATTGTTCTTGACTGACACTGTTTGTTCCTGCTTGTCTCGCCACAAACCAGATTAGTGCTATCGGTCGGTCCCTCGTGATTTTTTCTGACGAACATACACCCTCGCGTCGCTCTAGTATGCCTGAGTTCTAACCCTCAACCCCTGTTGACACACGAACGAACGTTTAGGTCGAGGAATCAACAGCGTTGTTAGCGCTATCGGTTCCGTCATCATGGCCATCGTCTCTGGTATCACCAACGTCCTTCTTGCCATCTGGTTTGTTCACCTTCGTTCTTCTTATACTCATTGCTGCGAGACACTCCATAGCTAACCGCTGGGTGGATTTTACCTTTCTTCTTTTTGCTTTCAACTATAGGAACTTTATCAGTTAGTCACTCTTGATCGTTTCCAAAAAAAAAAAAAAAGAATAACCAAACGACACGAAAGTTTATATGGCGCTGACACGCGTGCGACTTATCCTTTCATAGCTTGTGGTGCCTGCGGTGGCCGACGACGAGGAGGGGGGACAACGACAGTATAGCCGAGTGGGCTTGATATACCAGAGGCGTTCAGTGAGTTTAATCGACAACTTTCCTGTCACTCAATTCATACATACTAACTGTTTCTGATCTTATCCAATATCTGTAGTCACCCTCTCTTTCTCGCTCACTCTATCTACTCATCATATCGGCCCACTGTATCTACTAGCCAAGGTCGATCGTGGATCTGTTGATCCTGATTGATTTCTTATTACCTAATGATTATACACGATATTTCTACCACAAAACGACTTGCCACATAGAGACGTTGGCTTAAACTTGACCTTATCTCCAAACAAGCTGCCATGAACTGAATTCGAAAGAAAAACACGATACAACGAATATCAAAGTCTTGCACAGGAAGCAGAGAAACAGATCTAGTTGGTGTTCTCCGTATCTGTGTAATTAGCAAGAGAACCGTTCGCCCTGGCTCTAGGTGCGGCCACCTTTCGCTTATGTTCCTCACTGCCGTACATCAGATCGTCCTTCTCGTGTGATGAGCCAGGCTGACCGTAGCCACCTCCACCGGGAGAATCTGCAGAACGAAGCCAAGTAGGGTATTCTCTCAAGATCAGATCATCCTAGATCACGAGCATCCAGATGTGAGAAAGTAGAAGGCTATCAAAAGACGTACTGATGATGATCCTATCGCCAATCGTAGCCATGAATTCGTTCTTTCCCCCCAAGTGTCTTTTTCCAAACGTCCCGTCTGGCAGTTTCCTCATCCAGAAATTTGATCCTGTTTGACCAGGTAACCCGCCTTTCATCCCATAAGGCGCCTTCGATCGTCGTTCAGACAGGATGGCAACTTCGACAGGAGCGGTGAACTCTATGTCTCGAACGACCCCATCACCACCCTTGTATCGACCATCACCACCACTTCCGGCTCGAATAGAAAATTCGTGGATGATCACCGGATATCTCTTCTCGATAATCTCCGGATCTCCTATTCGCGTGTTCGTCATGTGGCACTGAATGCCGCTCTGCCCATGCCATGTAGGTCCAGCGCCAGCACCTCCACCGATAGTCTCGTAGTACCCAAATCCAGTTTGGTTCTCTCCTGGCTCAGATCCAAATGTCAAATTGTTACAACCACCCTGAGAGGCTCCACATGCTTGGAACGCTTTGAGAATTACGTCGACGACTCGTTGTGAGGTTTCCACATTCCCCCCAACGGTAGCGGCGTCGATAGAGGGACTTAGGATCGTCCCTTCGGGTAGAACCAGAGTGATAGGAAGCAGACATCCCTGGTTCAGAGGAATACTGGAGTTGAGCATCGATCTCAATACATACAAGATTGCGGAGTAAAGGATTGCCGTAGGAGCATTGAGATTCCCATAGCTGAAAGGCCCGATATAGTTAACACGAAAATCATGTTAGTATACGTTTACTCCGGTTACAACTTAGAATGAACAGAACGGATTTACACTTGAGGACTAGTACCGGTAAAATCAAAGATAGCCTGCCCGCTGACAGGGTTGATATCGATTTTGAGGACGATAGCAGATCCATCATCCATATGATCCATAGCCTCTAAAGGTTTTCCTGCGAACTTTCTGGAGATAAATCGAAGAAGATCCTTGACAGAGGCCTCGGCATTGTCCTGAATGGCCTTCATATAGAACTGAACGGTTTTGAGACCATATTCTTTGATAAGGTCCCTAATCAACACGGCACCCCGATGGTTCGCAGACACTTGGGCTTTGAGATCGGAGATATTGTTGGCTAGTGTTCGAGTTCCAGAACATCCAGGGTATTTACCAGGAAGATCATACATGTGATGAATCACTCCAGCCTCATCAAATTGACCTGCAGATACGAGCTTGAAAGCGGTGATTTGGGCACCCTCTTGCCAAATTTCCTTTGAGAATGGAGGCATCGAACCTGCTCGGATGCCACCGATATCTGCGTGGTGAGCTCGAGAGGCCGTCCAGAACACAATCTCACCGCTGTCGCTGAAAGCGGGCGTCATCACTGTCAAATCCGGGAGATGTGATCCTCCAGCAGAAGGGTGGTTCGATAAGAATACGTCCCCCGGATTGATGTCATCACCCCAATGCTTGATCTGATACCGAACGGCATGTGAGACTGCTCCCAGATGAACAGGGATGTTTGGGGCGTTTCCAACCAAGCTTCCGTCTGGAGAAAACAACGCGCAGGAGCTGTAGGATGCGATGTGATTGTCAGAACCATGTATAATCACATGTTTGAAACGGTTCGGATTCGATCAACCCGTCATAGAGCTAAGAGGGACATACAAGTCAAGACGCTCCTTGATGTTAACAGAAATAGCTGTCTGACGAAGGGTCTGACCCACTATGAATAGTAAAGAGTTTTTGGTGGGTAAAGTGTTTGCCATGCTTTTCAAGAAGACAAATCAACTCACTTCGTTCGGCTATACTCATAAATTTGTATGAGAACACAGAAAGTTGAATAGGATCAACCTTTGCAGTAGATAGATCGATATCTAAATCCGCCTGATGGTTATTCTGTGTTCCCTCCATTGCATCGATTACGACATGCTTCGGAAGAACGGTAGCTATATACCCCGGAGGAGTGAGAATCGTTTGAGTCGCATCCCAGATGAGTGCAGGTCCCTTTTTTGTGAAGAATTGAAATAACTATGTCAGAACCGTAGAGTAAGGCTCGAAAAATACAGTTGCTACGACGCACATGAATCTGACTTCCAAATTCGAGTTCTTCCAGAGGAATTACTGGAGTGTCTAACCAGCCTTTCTGTTCAAAGAAGACCTTCTTCTTCTTCCAGTAATCCAACCCATGTACCTTTCGTCCATACGATTCCCAATCCTCGTACAGCGAGCATTGATTTCCTCCCGTACTCTTGCCAGTAGCTCGAATCCTGACGTCATCCACGATAGTTTCTCTGCCCTCCAAGACAAAGCCAAACAGTTGTTTATGAGTGTCGATGAAAAGTTTTTCGAAATCCGATGTTTCTGGATCGCCTTGAATCATGAGCGCAGTAGACGAACTGGCGAACCGGCAGTTGAGAAACGTTTCGTAATGGATGGACGGGCCGGTAAATCCTTGATTACGAAGCGACTCTGTAGCGTTCTCACGAAGTCGATCGACTCTCGATTTGATTGTAGACGCGGCCGAAGGGGCGGAGAGAGAAAAGGAAGATGGTTCTGAAGATTCGGTAATGATATCTGCTAGCGCCATCCCGTAGGCGGACAACACAGAGGAAAATCTAGGCACAAGGATGCGTGAGATGTTAAGGGAAGCGGCGATGCTGGCTCCATGTTGAGGACCGGCACCTCCAAAACTGTCATGTAACGCAGCGATCGTCAGATTGATAGACATGTACAGTGAAAGCCAAAAGAGGGAAACTCACATGACCAAGTTATGGCCTGAAGCATCAAAACCTCTGGCCTCTGTCAGACTGTTTCACAGGAAAAAATGGACTTGAGTGAATGTTTCTTTGAAATTGAACAAAAAAAAAAAGGAGCAGATGAAGATGCATACATTCTGATAGGTCGAGCCATCGCCTCATTTGCAACCTTTAAGAATCCTAAAGCAACGTCCTCGACAGACATCTCCTTGTTTCCGCTCATTTCCCGATTGATTCTGTCAGTAATCTCTCGAAAGAGCTTTTTGCTGGCCTCAATATCTAACGGTTGATCCTCACTAGGTCCGAAGATGTTGGGACTTTCCAAACGTGAGAATGGATAAATAAATTAGATAGGATATCAAAAAAATCATTCCAGTTTTGATCTTAGTGAGGAGATGCAACGCGTACAAATGTTCGGGCAAAAGTCGTCCGAGAACGAGGTTTGCGTCTGTCACGGCCAAAGGACCTCCTTTCTTATAGCACGCCGGACCAGGATGAGCTCCACAGGACTAGACAAACAGTGACAATGGATTAGTTGAATGATGGGGTCGACCCATGCCAATTAAAGAATATAAGTATACCTCTGGTCCAACGACGAACATGCCCTTCTCGAAGAACAACCTAGAACCACCTCCAGCAGCTATGGTATTGATATCGAGCTGAGGCGCTTGAATGATGACTTCGGCTGTGGTAGTCTCATGAACGACTTCGACTTGACCGGCAAATCGGGCAACATCCGTCCTGTTTTGTAAGCGAAAGTGATGATCAAAAGTTATGATAGATAATTTCATGCTGCTCTCCGAAAGACTGAACGAACGAGGTGCCACCCATGTCGACAGCCACCAAAGGAGTCCCTTCGTCCGGGTCATAGCAGGTTTTAGAGAAACCTTCATATATCGATAAGAATAACGGTGGGATTTTAAGTTTTACTGAGCATACGACAACACAGGAAGCAACGGATGAGACATGGAAAGTTGATGGATTACTGACCAATGACTCCTCCTGCCGGGCCGGAAAGGATTGCTCGAAGACCGCTAAATTTATCCCAGGTACAGAGTCCTCCGTCTGCAATGAATCGAGAAGAAGTTTATCATGATCGATCCGAAAGAAGCAAGTCATTTGAAGACATACCGGACTGCATCAACAAGAGCTTGTTTCCAAATGCTTTCAGACCTCCTTCAAACCCTTCCGAGAAAGATTCGATATATCTTTGTATTTGAAACCCGATGATATGATTATTCTATCAGCTCAGTTCTCACGAAAGTTTCTTAAAGAATCAACAGTCTCACCTCCGAGTAACAGGACTAAGGTAGGCATCAGCAGTGGCCGAGTTTGCCCGTGAGACAACCTTGATCATTGGCTGAAGCTCTCTCGATACCGAGATGGAAAAGCCCATCTCTCTGGAGATCTTTGCAACGAGGTCTTCATGTTCGCTGAATGTGTATGAATGTATCAGGGCGATGGCTAAGGATCTATGATGAGAGAGCAAGTATAGGAGTCAATCGGAAAGTGCTAAACACTCGAAGGATCTGATCGATAAAACCTCACTTGAAGCCCTGAGCCTTGAGATTCTCGAGGGATGCTCTGATCTCAGACTCCTGCGGCCTCTTGATGATCCTGACAACTTCTCCAGTAAGACCTCTAGCGAAACTTTCTGGGAGATCTTTATCTGGGCTCGAAGAAGAAAAAGGAGAAGCAGAGGGTACTTCGTCCGAAGTCTCGATAGTCACTCGTTCGTCAATTTCAACCACAGTCTCATACAAGTAAGACAACTTTTTGATTGACAGATCAAAGATGTCCCTGTAAAGGTGCATTTGTATTTTGATATCAGCATCTCAAGTAGTATTCTCATTATAGCTTGATAGGAGAGAAACTAACGGTCGAGTTTGTTGACCAATTCGAAGGATATCCTTCCATCCTTTGGTCACTAGAAGAGCGCATCGTTCCCCTTGTCTCTCCAGTAATGCACTGTCAGGATACAGCCAGAATTAGATCAAAGTTCAGAGAAACAAAACAAATCGTTTGAATGAAAAAAGGACGTACTTTGTAGCGACAGTCGTCCCCATTCGAACACTTTCTACGTTATCTAGTCGAAGTTTTTCTCCTCGTCCAATCTCTTTACCGGACAACTCAGAGAGAACTCTACGAATGGCTTCTGTTGGAGCATCAGCGTAGTTCGAAGGATCCACTGAGAGTAGCTTAAAGATCGATTGTGTGCCATCTAGGAATGTCGTACAAACATCGGTGAAGGTTCCTCCTCGATCTAAGTATGAAGAAAGAGGAATGCTTGTTGAGTCAGGGGCAGAAAAAACAGAGCACACAACAGATGAAGGCGGGTACAAACGAACCGATGGCGATTCTGACCAGCTGGCTGTCGGCGGGCTTTTGAGAAGATAACCGAGGAGATATAGAGGGCATTGTGTAGTCAACCGTGAGGAGAGCTACAGAAGAGTCAAGTAGTGATGGAGTGATGGAAGGATGAAGGGAGACCGAGTGAGCTCAATAATTGAGATCTCGGATTAACGGAGAAGACCGGATGGGTTACAACACCATTCAACGATTGCCATCGAGGGACCGGTTTGGGCCACCTACCTAATCTCCTCACTCGTGTCTACCATTGTGGTTCACTTTTGCCTTATGTCAGATCAAGTATCTCCATTGCCGCTTACCCATTCATGTCCAAGAGAGTTGAACAACCTATGAAACATACGTAATCTCTCTTGCATTTACATTTGTTTGCGAGTTTTGATTAGGCAATCAATCCATGATATCTTCATAACACGGATTCCGGCTACAATCCATATAGGTATCCGAACGGTGAGTTGATTTGATCGAAAAATTGATGATAACCCAAAGATCAAAAACCTGACGTAGTTTGTCCTGCGTATATGGATCTATAAGGTCAGCTTTCTTCTTTCACAGCTTCCTTGTTCAGATCTTCCTTCATCCAGAACTGCCATTCTCGATGGTATCCGCTCTGCCCTTGCTTCGCATTCTAGTTCCTACCGTTTGCTCTCGACCGTCTTTGCTGCTCGACGGTGGAGATGTTTTCACTGGGGTGCGCACATCAACCGTGAGCGAGCGCACCCTAGAATCTGATGTTCCAAGCTTTACCGAATCGCCCTCGGACTTCAGTATTTTGTCTTGGGTAGATTCTTCTTCTCTTCATTCATGAACGAACGGTCGTGTCCCTATCATACAGCTCTCAGAGAGCAAGCGGAATTAAATCATAAGTGGAGGTATATTTGTAATTTAGTAGTTAAAACGTTTTTGTCAGTCAATGCTGATAAATATACGGTGTATTTAGTTCGAATTTCAGCGAGATAAGAGTGGAGGGCTAGGCTGAAACCACTGGTAGGAGGAGCGACGTAAACAGACCTCAGCTGTATAAAATGAAATAGAACTCCCTCCGATCTTTGAATTTTCTCTTCATCCCTTCTACATTTTCTTTTCTTCCTTTCCTCATTCATCTCACTTCTCCCATACTTACCAAACGTATATAAAACTGCCCATTATGACTGCTCAAGGGTCAGTGTTTAAGCCATTCCTCAGAATTGCTGATCGAGGGTTCTTTGCCGCGTGAATCACTGACTGAACAGGGTATTTGGTCATTTTTACTTTACTTCTCATGTCGATATTCTAGATAGTAAGTCTTTCCCCTTCTAGATGGCATCTGGTGAAACCTTTCAAATCTTTGAGACGAAATCTGACCTCGCGCCGAACCGTTTTTGAAACTCATACAGCGCTATTCAGTACGTTGTCGAACACCGATCGGTTACAAGGTATTTTTGTTGAGACTACTTACTCCCTCCACTTGAATTTTTCCCTCAACACAGCGACACCAAGGTATGTTGCCATCGTCATTCAATTCGCAAACTCTGAGCTGATCGTGACCTTTGGCCTCTTGAAAAGAACTGGACCGATTTCAAGCTTATCGAGTACCCTCTCAAGACGTAAGATTTTCCTCAATTCTCGATCCCGTATCGGTTATCCGTCTGAAACATACCCGCTCACTCTTGCCGCATGCTACTTTATTCAGTGCTGAGGATCATGACATTGTTCGACTTTTCTTGTCATCTATCATATTTTCGCTTCTGATAAAAACTAATCTATACTTACCACTTGATTTTGTCTTTAGGATGTCGATATCGAGAGTGCGTTCAAGTCTCTGTCTATTCGCGCTTGCTTCGCCTTCTCTGCTGATCATATCGTACTCGTCTGATCGTTATATGTAGACTGCGGAGTGTGTGGAAGTGATGTGTAAGTCTGTTTGCTTGAATTGAACATGCTCTGCTTCCTAGTTCAACAAAAATACTTATAAAAACCTCTCGCTTGCGTCATCTAGGCATACTATCACTGGTGGTTGTGAGTAGTTTTGGGACTCAACACGCTATCCTGCTGGAAGTTAGTCTAATCTTGATGATGTCACTTTGTAGGGGGTGATGTGATGCTTCCCGCTGTTGTCGGGTAAATATCTTTTCTTCCTCTTTCCATTCTTATAATGAGCGTGCGTTCTTATTAACCCCGTTTCGTATCTCAATTTCTTAAGACACGAGATCATCGGTCGTGTCACCAAGGTTGGTGCTAAGGCCTCTTCCGAGTTCAAGGTCGGACAACTTGTGAGTGCAATAAATCCTTTGTCATCTGGCACTGTCTCTCAGCTTCTCATAGAGACCTTCCTTTGTTAAAAATCAACAGGTTGGTGTAGGAGCTCAAGTTGGATCTTGCACGAAGTGCTCGGACTGTATGTCGCTTGGTTTAATCATATATCCCATATATCCCTCATCCAGTTTTCTTTGAACTAAGACTGACTAGATTTTCCTTGATTCGGCTCAATAGGCACTGCTAACAACGAGTACGCGACTAGTGTCTTTCTTGTAGCGCCCACAGGACTTTACTAAATATGCCATCCTTATTTGATTCGTAGGCAGTACTGTTCGCACGGGTTAGTCTGCGTCTCGCGTGTCTTAGTTGGTTAGCTATAGCTAACCATTGAGCCTCTTTAATTCAAAAAACAGTGTCTTCACCTACAACCACAAGTACCCCAACGGTGATCGAACCATGGGAGGATACGCTGACAAGATCCGAGTCCGTAAGTATATCTGTCATTTGATGTTGTATTAATATCAGAGGCACTCAGATCTGACCTGATTCTTTCACACAGACGAGAACTTTGTCTTTGCCATCCCTGAGGGAATTGAGGGAAAGCACGCTGCCCCATTGATGTGTGCTGGTGAGTCTCTAGTTTGTTTTGTGTAATGTCTAGACAATCAGGTATTTATCCCGTATATTCTGTAGGTCTCACCGTCTACTCACCTTTGGTCCGAAACCAATGTGGACCTGGTAAGAAGGTCGGAATCGTTGGTAAGTTTACTGTTCTTTCTGAGTAGTTGATGAGATATGACTTTCTGACCGCCATTACTCCTATCCATTGTTGTCTCGATAGGTATCGGAGGACTTGGACGTACGTTTTTTGATCGTCTGATCTATCACCATACACACTTTCTAACCCATTATCTGTTCACGTATTTTCCCTCAGACATTGCCCTTCAGTTCGCTGCTGCGCTTGGTTGGTACCTCATAATAGTTATCCTGATAGGTCATTTTCTCAGTCACTTACCTTGTATTATCGTCTTCCCCCAGGCGCGGAGGTGTACGCTTTGACCCACTCTCTTAAGAAGAAGGAAGATATCCTCAAGATGGGTGTCGCCGATGAGGCTCACATCGTTCGTCTTCTTTGTCTTTTAAGAGCCCGTACGGCGCATGGCTGTCGCATCTAACCATCGTACTTTGTTGTTACAGATTGTCACCAATGGAGAGGAGAAGTTCCAGGACAAGTTCCACCACCAGCTTGATATCATTCTTTCCGTATGTCCACTCTCCTCTATGCGTTTCAACAGAAGAATTCCCATTCAACCTTATCATTCTGTACTGGTTCGATACACAGACCGTCGACAACACTGAGGGTCTCCCGCTTGATAAGCTGGCCAAGATTCTTGTCGTCAATGGTCGACTTGTTACGTATGCATACAAGACTCTTTTCTTCTCACATCGCGTTCGAAGCTAATCTGTCATATCTGTTGTAACTTCTTAGCGTTGGACTTCCCGTTAGTTGTTCTCTCTTCTTCATCTACAGATCTTGTAATGAACGTGACTAGATACTGATCGCAAGACGACTTGATAAATTGATGTCCAGTCTGGAGACGCTACCCTTCCTATCCACGCTAGATCCTTCATGGGCAATGGATGTCTCTTCTCTTCCTCTCTTCTTGGGTAAGTAGATATAACCCCTCGCCAATGCCTAGCTCCTTTAATATACTGATTCGACTTGAACATGGTTTGCGTAGATCCAAGAAGGAGGCTAACGAGATGCTGAAGCTAGCTGCTGCCAAGGGCGTCAAGCCTTGGATTCAAGAGCTCAACATGAGCCAGGCCGGAGAGGCCGTCAAGGCTTTGTACGACGGAAAGGTTAGGTACCGATACGTCCTCAACAACGACAGTGAGTACTATCGGTTTTGTTTGTTGGTCTTGTGAACCATACTCCATGTTTCTCTATAGGCGCCCGACTTTATTTCTGATCTTTGTTTTTCTTTTCATCTTCGATAGTCCCTAAGAAGAACTAGGATCAACATAGTTCTTCTAGTCTCATTAGATTGAATCACAAACTGTAGCGCTACTCATGATCGGTGTTGTTTATATGTCTTTGGAGTTTGCTATGATATGAATCGTGTTGTCGCACATCTTTTATTGTGTTTACGCAGTTTATCTGCTTTAGACTGATTCTCAATAGAAATAGAGTTATCGGAAGAGAGTTTATTGATACATATCGTAACTACTTGCTGCTCGTTCATGCACCACCTTTTCCTCCCTTACCTCCGCCGCCATGTCCGCCACGTCCGCCATGTCCGCCGCGCCCACCGTGTCCGCCTCGACCCCCCTTTGGCCCTCTGTTGGCTCTTTCAGCCTTGTTACCAGATGTCTTCTCATTCTCGCCAGCTTTCCGTTGGTACTGCGATCGCCAACTACCACGCTCCTCTCTAGGTGGGTTTTTGTACACATCATCAAGTTCAGCAAATGCAGGGTGAGAAGAAGGTAATGTCCACGGGTGATGGACGTGTTCAGTCGGCACGTTTTTGAGTGAAGGTATCCAGAGCTTGACGTATTCTCCTTGGGGATCGTAGTCTTTGGCTTGCTCTATAGTTCAAGGCGATAAACAATTAGCCTCAATGTCGAAATGATCCCTCAGAAAGCACATTAACTGACTGATAGGATTAAAGTATCTGGCCTCCCTAGGATCGGTGCCAACGCCTGCCACGTACTGCCAATTCCCCCAGTTGGAGCTTGTATCATAATCGATCAACTCTGAACGATAAGAAGATTCAAAGTTGGCTTTTGGAACGGGAACATCGATGGTCGTTGTAAAGAAATTGAAGCAGACACTCACCTTCCTCAAAGACCTCGGCCCCAGCTCTCCAGTCCACCAGATAATCTTTAGTGAGGTAACAACCGACATTTTGACGACCACGATTACTCATGAAGCCAGTTTCCTTCAACTCGATCATGTTGGCGTCGATGAAGCTAACGATTTGGCCAACCCAAAAGTGTTGCAGATAACAATTGGTCAGAAAGCCTATAAATCAACAAGTCACAAATGAAGGCGAAACGAACGGGACACCTGTCTTTCCGTCTCGCCATTTGTTCAACAATGGTCGACCTTCCTCATCTTCACCCACATACTTCCAATCTGGACCTTCGTGTTGAGGCCGTACAACAGAATTGAATCCATCCACGTTAAACAGTGCAGGACCATACTTCATGGAGAGGAACGAAAAATAGTCTCTCCAGAGCCTGCGAAAACATATAATTTCTTGAGCTTAGCGCAAAATGCAAAACAAAACATAGCGAAAAAGACTATACGCACAACTCGAAGATCAGCCAGTACCTCGAAGAGAACGAGTCGTACGATGACAAACGCAGGTAAGTATCGTCATGGAATACTAGTTGTGGTTTGACATTTGCGACTCACGAATCCTTAGTTCCTCTTCCTCGGTCGGTCCAAGCTTCCTCCCATGCTTTGATTTCGTTTCCGACTGATGAAACATATATTCAAGTTAAGTATATCGTAGAGTGAGTGAAAGACAGAACAGATCGAGCACGCACTCATTCGAGGACTGAGACAACCGAGACCGAGCCAAGACGAAAATTTGGTTGAGAAATCACTGCCGATGAGTCCATTTCTTGTCTGCTTGTAAGTTGCCAATGGAGCCTTCTCATGGTTACGCCCACAGTAATGTCTCATTCGTTCGAGCCCAGAGCTTTCACCACCGTGAAAAGGATGAGCAGTAGAGGAATGAAAGGAGTCCAAAGAGGAGCTTGTGATGGGCTTAAGAAGAAGAGGAAGGATGTGCTCTAGGGAAGATTTGTCTTGAGGAGCTTGATAGACAGCAAGCGACTTTGGCCGAGGAGGGGGAGGAGGAAGAGACGTAGGCGTGGGCAAGTTGGGCCTAATCATCTCATCGAGCCCCTCCACTTTGCCCCTAAAGGCGGTGAAGTTATCGGGCGTTTTGGAGGGCTTGAAAGGAAGATCAGACGGATGAATCAAAGTCTTGGAACCCTCTAATATATTGATAGGAACTGGTGGCGAGAGCTTTCCCAATGCTTTCTGTATGCGCGTCTCCTGTCGCATCTCTTCAGAGTTGACCTAGAGAGTCGAACTAGAATTCAGAAGAATTCAACGTTTTAGGCACATCTTTGTTAAGTTTGAACTCACTTCTTGGGCAATCCATACTCCAGAAACATCCATTCCATCTTCTTGAAGCTGGCGAACCACCTCAGGGACAGCCTTCTCAGGCAGACCATAGCCAATCATCAGGTCTGAGTTGATTTTACGAAGATTAGATTTGAGGTCGAAAACACTCTCGGCCAAGAATCTGTTGATACAAAGTCGGAAACTTCGCTTCAGTGTATGCTCAGTAACGAGAAGAGCAACGATATGAATCACATACTTTACACGATTTCCGCCACATCTCCAGGTACCCAATACTCTACCCTTCGGCTCTTCAAGTTTTTCATCTTGATCGGGTTTGAAGCCAGGTAGGGCTGAGAGTGAAACGACCCGCTCATCGAAAATATAAACGGGCAGAACATGGGTGATCGATTTTGGAAAGTGATTCAAGATGGGGTTATCATGAATTCGAAGATCGTTCCTAAACAACAAAACTAGAACATTTGGCTTTGTAGTGGGCGACATAGTTCGCGCAATAAAGTCCTAAGGATGGAAGAAGTTTATGGATGTAGTTAGGGGATATCGAGTATCGCAGGAGAAAAGTTATTGGGAAGAAGACTTGAGGTCGATTTAATAGAGCAACAGATCGAGCAAGGATTGGGGATAAACTCATCGTCATCAACTTTGTTGTCCTACAACTGATGAATGAATCGTCGAACGACCATCGAGCGTATTGTTCGATCGTGTGGGTGGGTGAAATATCGATGACGTAAGTGTTTGCGGTCGGAGAATTGGAGGCTTTCAGTCCTTGGCAGCATTTTACAATCCGATATATTTACCCTACACATCCTCCCTTCTTATTCTCCAAGGAAGGTGACTTGCAACTAGACAGACGCTTCGACACTGCTTTAGCGCCCATACTTTGCTCCTTCCCGAGAAATCGCTTATTTTACGAAATTACAGCAGTGGTGAGGCTAAAGAGCTCATAGTGGATGCTCCCAAGTGTAGTGATAGCTCGGATCAATTGTTTCCGAAAACGTGAAAGCAGAAGAGTGGTGAGTGGTGAAGACTATTTTTCGCCTTTCCATATTCAATGTTTTTTTTTTCCTTCGTGAACATGAGATAGAGGTAGAGAGAAAGGAATTATCGTTGAATAATAGCTTAGAATGATAACTTACAATAAATCAGGAACAAAAAGAGAAGCAGACAGACAGTAAGCATAGAAGGAAAGACAAGACGAGAGATATAGGCGGGAAGAACGGGTATATATCGTTAGAATAGAACATAAGTTGAAACTTTTTGTGCACAAGAATTGGGTATCAGAACCCTGTTGGAAAAGAACATGAAGGGCCGTGGAATGAACGTGCGAAGATGTGAACGACAAACAGAAAATGAATCGTAAAAAGAACGATGAGAAGAAACACAGGGAGAAGGAGGAAGAAGACGCCAATCTCAGCCGCATCGGTCGCTCAGAAACACTGATTGTTTCCAGCACAGATGACGTTCCCCAAGTCGCTCACCAGCTTTCCAAGTTTCTCAATGTTGTTACCCGTTACAGTTCCAACGGAGATGGAAGTCGAGGCCGAGGCCGAGGGAGCAGCGGAAGACTCCTCAGCTCCGCTCATACCAGAAGAGACGGCAGAGGGCAAAGCACTAGTGAAGATGGGGACACTTGCGCTCGAACTAAGACCTTCGGACGAGCTGCTGAAGAAAGTATTGACCGAGGATGTTATCTGGACAGAGGAAGATGAAGAGGTTGAAGGGGCATCAGTTGTGGAGGAGCTCGTCATTGGTGTCCAGGTCGTCGTGGGAGGGGTGTAGGTTGAGGTTGAGGTCGTGGTGGGACTAGGAGACCAGGTGGTCGACGTAGTTGTAGGAGCTGATAGAAAGAAGAAAATGATGAAACCGATGTCAGGTCTACCACTTGCTATAACGCGAGATGCTCAGACGTTTGAAAAGGAGACCTTACTCCAAGTAGTAGTGGAAGACGTAGTAGTCGGAGCTGCAGAATCTGATCCGTAGGACCAGGATCCGTAGACTACCCAGACCGAAGGTTTGATTGAGTATACAGTTTTGTTTTTTCACGCGTCATCGTGAAAGCGGGAGTAAATGCGAACTCACTGACTCCGAGGCTCTCGTCAGCAAAATAGTTGAACAAACCGAAGGAGAGATCGAGAGCGCCGTAAGGGCACTGTCGGCATGATGAAAGCGTTATAGAACATCAGCATCCGAACAAGAGAGAGGATAATTGACGATATGCCGATAAAAATCGAAAAGAGAAAATGAACACGTTCATATACGTACGGTAGGGCATTCATCCTGAATAGTAGCCACCGCGGTCTTCCCACCATAAGTAATCGTGATCGTCTTTCCACAGACGGCAGGTGGGTACGAGGAGTATCCTCCAGCTGCATTGAGTTGATCAGAGTTCAAAGCGACGGTCTGTAATTGATGAGGGTGGGACAACAGATAATCAAAAGAGGTCAATCAATCGAAGAAAACATGCAGATTATAAAACACGACACTGTAGAACTTACCCAAACATCGTTATTGAAGTAGTTTCCGCAACTGAGAGGAGATCATTCAGCCAAGATGAACAGAACACACTTTTCAGCAGCGTTCAAAAAGTTAATGCTGAAAGGAAGGTAGAGCTCACGCTCCGAGACCGGCACTATCAAGGGAAAGATTTCAAAAGATTTCTTGTGTTTTTGGTAAGAAACAGTTACTGGAGCCAGGGGGACAAATGACGAGTTGACAACCTCAACCCGAAGAAGTTTAAACTCACGCAGTACTATGTAATTGTAGATTTCATGAACACCAGAATCAAACAAGATAAATAGCAATCAGCTCTTGATACCAACATATCTGGTGTCTTCCTATCAAATGTAACGATGAACGGTGCTATAAAGATTAAACAGACAGACGAACTTGTAACGGGTGAATCTGGCATTCGAAGCCTGCCTTTTTTCTACGTCGAACGTCGCGGCGTTTCCTTCTTTGATCAACTTGGCATCGATCTCAGCCTTCTTGGCTATGACAGAGGCAGGATGGTGTCCGTGTTGGGACTGATGACCAGAAGCGGCGACAACGGACAGAGCAGGAAGGGCGAAGACAAGGGTGTTGAAGAACATTTCTGAGAGTTGAAATATGTGCTTGGGGCGATTGGATTATTAAAAGATTCAGAGTGGTTTTGTTTTTCTATGGAATCTACGAACTAGAAAGTTTGATGAGGAAAACAAATTAGAGTTAGAAGGACTAAAGGAATGTATATGTTCTCTTCATATCAAAAGAGGGTCGGTTTCATAAACAGAGAGTATAGGTGAGTGCTTGAGGTGATTGATCAATCCGACCAAGTAGATTCACACGTGGGAAGGATAAGATAGAGAGAGAAAGAAAACAACAAACGTCTTCAGTTACGCGGAATGGCTGCGCGTTGAGAATATTTCACATCATGGTCTTGGCACTGTCCGTCATCAAGATGCTGCTCATCTCAGAGTGTGTTATAAGCGAAAGTGGGGTAACAATAGGTCTCTTTGGAATACTATAAGATCATAGCTAGCTCTATTCTCTGCACCTTTCTGGTTTCTCGAACCTACTTTACGGAGAGATGATTTGGGTACACCAGCGAGGACTTGGTTCGGAATAATTGCTAGAGCAACAGTCAATCTTACACCCTTGGTTTCTCTATAGGTCATATATTCGTTTTCAATTCTAAAATACTGACTTATATCGAACATGGTTCTGTCACGAGAGAATTTTAGCTGCTCTCTGCTCAGTGTGATTTTCTCAATCAGCGAACACAGTAACACAAGGCACAGGCAAGATGATTGAGAAAACCTAAAAGAAGTAGATACAGTATACAGGAGGCTGGTTGGTTCCGACGCGATGGATTGTCTAAGCAACCAGTGGACAAACTGCTTCCTCTTGGTCGGTCTTTGACATCACCCGGATAATCAGTGTCTATCGTGTCCGCTACGGCCGTCATGGGATTGGCTTCGGTAAGCATTTGTCTGATCCTGTTTTCTCCCCCTTTTCTCTGTGTTATACCACGTTCCACCATGATCTGATCAATACCTCCGTTTCGACGATTTGTAAATGCCCGACATCCAGGAGCCCTCAGCTTCGGCGGATGATCAACCTAAGCTTGCCTCGAAAGAGTTCATCCTCGAAAAGGACGTCCTTCGCTTTAATTCATGTTCGGTATCTTCCTACCTCTTCTAAAGATAGTTGACGGTTTTTCGCATTATGCATCATATCGCAGCTACATCTCGGAAAAGCGTTCTTGCCATCATGAACCGCACTCAAAACTCTGTCGGAACCTCTTTCGCTTCTGTCTTGGTCGAGACAAGTTTGTCATTTGGCAAACCGTAAGCAGTAGGATGAATCACGTTAAACACGACACTAGCGATGAGCATCGGCGCCGCTTCAAAGACGTAAATAATCGCCTAGTAGGTGACATTCAAGTCAAGAAGTGCAACACGTTTGAAATTGAGTCGGAATGAAGTTGAATTGTTGATCTATGAAAAAGACACCCACCTCTGATCGAATGTATCCTCTAGTTTCCTCAGATCCCAAACTGGTTTTGCCAAACTCGATTGTCCTGTAGGTTCCTCAATGGTTGGTATCAGACAATATGTAAATCTAGACATAGGAATGACGACAGGCATGCGTACCTGAAGATACTTCGCGCGAGAATAAGAAAGGCGCTACAGCCCAGAGCGCCAATCAAGGCTACCCATTTCCCTCGGGGCACGTTATGACGCTTACATCTTATCCAGAAGATCACAATGACCGCAGAGAATAGTCCAAAGGCGCAGACCTGAAACACCAGACCTGTGACCAAGAGCGCCTTCGCTTTGGCCAATTCTGAAGCGGTTTGGACGGATCCTAGCAAGCCCCCTCCAGCTCCTTGCAGAGTAAGAGCGATTAAGTCGCAGGCTTATGAACGCGTGTCCAAGTCATGAACAGATGCAAGCGTCACGCAAAGATAGATGGGCATGATGGTTCTTAGTCTACCTGGCCTCTGGCAAGCAAGCAAGAAAAAGAAGAAGAAGAAGAAGAAAGAAAGAACTGCGCCTGACGCACATATGAAGATCCAGCCGATAAATCGTGCGGGAATAACACACAAGGATGGCGCGACATACATCATAACTGTGATGGTTGAGCAAGCGCTGGATCAGATAGCATAACATATTTCTTTACTCAGATGAAGACGGTCAGGCTTACCTCTGGCCAAAAGTATGTAATCCGTGGCGGCCAGGAAGTTAGGAGATAATATAATCAAAAGCAATTGCGCAAGCCATGGGTTGAACGCCGTCGGGTTGCTGATAGATATCGCTCGAGCAGCATAACCGCCCATCTCGCCTGTTCAAATAGATGAGGGAGAGTAATAAGAAACACCGGGAGAGCCGGGGAGAGAAGATAAAATGTTGATGGAACCAACCAAGTACTCCCACCACAAGAGGCCACATCCACCAGGATTTCTTTCTCGACGCCTGGAGGATGTGGACGACAGCTGAAGCTCCGAACAGACACGCAAACGCGATAGCAAGAGGACGAGAGGGGGTGTAATCCGCCCAGTTTCCTTTTGTGCTGTCAGACATGAGTGTGAGAGGATGAAAGATGGGGATGGACTGAAAAAGAGAGCGGGTCACAGTATATAAATCAAACTAGAACAGATCTGTAAGCCTGCCGTTTCAGTGGTGATGATGAAGCTTTTAACAAAGTTGAACATCTTGAAGGCGATGATCGAGTGCAGAGAAGACGTAACGATCTAGTTCAACAAAGAAAAAAGTCTGTGCGAAAAAACATACCAGTGACCCAATATCGGACAGCCTTAAACCGTACTTCAGCCATACGGGGAAGGCAGGGTCGACATGGGAGGAGAACGACAGCGAAGAATGTTTTGGATACTGCCAACCTTGTTCTAGATCTTCGACGACCGATTTCGGTGACAACTTCAAAATTCTGCCACAGATAGGTGCGTTTGAATAGGACATATAATTTGTCATTCACCCCGCATCTTGACATTGTTTGGCTTCACTGGAGATGTCACCAATAGATGCGCTGTATCTGAACTGTCTTGGCCTCTTCTTGATCCTGTTCTCTGCACAGGCCGAAATCGATTGGTTGCACTTCTTTTCTGACTACTGAGTCGCGATTCTCTCTCTTACGGTTTCGAAAGTCAAAAAGGCTTACTGTAACTTTGAGCACTATCATATTAAGCAGGAAGACAATTGTGGGAACCCACCATACGAAGTAAGATCATGAGGTGTCTTGCCTAAGTGTCATGATCAAATATGAAAACCAGTAACAAAGATGAACTCAATGGCATAATGCAGACCGAGGGTAGACGAAATCGAGCAGTGCTGCTGATATGAAGGTGACTCGACAGAACATTTCTAGGAGGGAGGTGGTTTGGTGAAATTGAGCGTCGAAGATCTTTTATTATGTTATCTTATCTACTCCTATATATATTCTGTGTTCTCTCTGACTGTATTGATTGTGAATCGTCTTTCGGTAGGAATCTCTCGAGCAGCATGGATATATCGAGGTTTTATGTAAGGCGGCATATCACAACATGGCTCTGCGCAACCATAGAACTCTTACAGAATCCCTCACATACCTCTATTTACCAAGGCAAGACGGTCCCGTCATAGTTCAAGAGTTTTCCTCCGTGAGTCGCCCTAGTAGCCTCCTTGACAAGCTTGATGATATAGTTGGCACTCTCATCAGGGGTAATAGTTACCGCAGCGAGTGTGTTCTCTTGCCCTTCGGGAAACAATTTCTTGACTGAAGCGGTACCCATGTCGGACGAGACCATCCCTGTTGTAGGAATGAGAGCAAGCTCTCCATGCAAGTCAGTCGCGTGTTTCGAAACAGACATAAAGAGTATAGGAACCTCCCCCCCTCCCCCTTATGGATGGAGGTGGCGCACACACCAGTGTGAGAGGAAACTAACCTGGACTCAGAGGAAAAGCGATCAACCCAGATTCTTTGTTCTCCAGATGGATCTTGACAGCCACATAGTTGGCCGCCGCCTTGGACGCGCCGTAGACTCCAATAGGCATATCGTATTGGAAAGCTGACTCGATAGATCCCGCAGCTGAAGAGACGATGGCGAACTTGGGTGCGACAGTAGAGGCACGGAGAAGGGAATAGAATTCTTTGTAGAGTACGACGACACCGACCACGTTGATGTTATAATGAGCAGTCCACTGGGCGAGATCGGACTCGAGCAAAGGACCTATGGCGTCGGGGTCAGAGATACCTGTACATATATACCCGAAGCGATAACACAATGACATATGTCAGTTGAAGAGATCGCTTCAAACGAGTGTACAATCGATCGGGAGAACAAATGGCCTAACCCGCGTTGGCGATGATCACATCGACTCTACCGGCGGTCTTCTTGACCTCTTCGGCCGCCTTCTTGTTACTCTCAGTATCGGCGGACACAAGCTCGATAACGTTGATCTTTGCTTGGCTGGTCTTCGCAAGATCATGGAGAGCATCTGCTTTCGCAGGTGTTCGAGCTCCGGCAAAGACAATGTTGGCAGGGTCGCTGGCAAGTGCTTTGACGATGCTAAACCCGATTCCTCGGTTAGCGCCGGTGACTGGAAACAAAAGATGTCAGATCTGGTTTTAGTCCGTGTTGTACAGCGCGATGACCGGGACACGTATAGAAAGACACAAGACTGACTGAGGTAGACGGTAGTATCAGGCATAGTTGAACTAGTTGAGGTGTAGGCAGAATTGAGATGGGATGAGTCATGTGGAATGATTATCCTACACTTGTAGCCCATTATATACGGTCGAGCGCATGAGCATGAATAATAATGTATGAGCAGCATGTAAACCAACATCTTCCCAAAATATAAATGATCATCACAGTCCGGATCTTGGAAGGCCTGTTCAACACGATAATATATATTCATCTTCATCCTCCATTGATATATTTTCTGAACTTAAGTGTACAGAATTGCACATAAACTGTGTACAACAAGAACATGTTTCTTAGTCTGATATCCAGGCTGTGAAGGACAGACAATGGATGATGATTGCATGTGGGGTAAAAAGAAGAACCAACATGTTTGAAACGACGTAGCCTTTTTGAGCAGGTATTTACTTTTACTAATACACGATCTTGGATTGCTTCATATGTTCAAAGCCTATCAAAGACAACTCTTGTGCATGTAAGGTTGAAAACATTAATCAAAATGAGGCTGTTGGTTTTGTACTAATGTATTTATCTCTGAAAGAGTCCTTGAGTTTGATGTAGTGTCCAAAAGTTCGTTCTTGACGAAACAAGATGCGGTGGTAGATAAAAAGACCGGGTGGTAGTGATAAATGAGAGTGGAACGCAATATTTAGGAGATAATGAGAGGATAGATCAAGCCTGCCTGCAAGGAGATCACGTATATCTAGAGAGAGAGCATAGCCAGTCCCATGCTGAGACCAAAGACGCTGACCAGCCCCACACTCAACTGGGTCTTGCTCTTGGGTGCAGAGCTATTGGTTGTGGAGCTCGTTGCCGACGCGGACGACCCAGACGAAGTCTTGGCCGCCGTAGATCCAGAAGACGGGAAGACAAGCTGAGCGACCGTTCCGTTCAATGGAGAGCTCACTTCACAGTCCGGGATCTATGTCCAAGGATAAAAAGAGTCAGCCAAACACAGACACTGAACAGTAAATAGAAGACAGAACAGACGGTGATAGCCTTGAGAGTTGCGTTTCTGTCGAGATGGGAGTCGTGATTCTTGTTTTCAGTCAAACTGACTTTGAACTCTAGAGATATAAGGCACCTGGAAGCAGACGGATAACGTACGGATAGAAAAGTCCCCAGTGAGGCTCGACTCCACCATAAATTTCTTTCCAAGTTTCGTCCTTGAACTCGAAGAAGAAGCTGAACAAAAACCAGCCGTCAAGAAAGATAAATGAGTCTCGCTTTTCTTGCGATGATCGAGATGCGGTATTTCAGAACAACGACGATCGACGAACTATTCGGTGTTGTTTGCGTTAGCTTGGCAGTTAAAATCGTTCATGAATGTCTGAAGTCCAACGATCGAAGCGGGTGAACCTGCCCCATTGGTCGCCTGTGCTCAGAGATGACGACAGATCAGAAGGTCAGCCACAAGAACGTCGACAAGTAGGAGTGCAACCGGTTAGTATGAGCAGAGGACTGACGTCGGAAGCATTATCTGAAGACTGGGTCGAAAGGAAAAGTGATTACGCGAGTAATTAGTAAATAGCAAAAAGTAAACAGCAAACAACTGCACAATGAAAAGGAGATGGGACCAACTGTCGGCCATCCGGTCTCTGCGATGTACATGGTACTTGTGTCAGAAACATCAAGAACAAAGAGAGAAAGAAAGAAAGAAATGGTGGCATTGCTCAGTTATCTGTCTTCTGGCTACAGAAACAAAAGACGGCAGTATACTCACGGCTTGTTGGAAGCGGTAGCGCAAACTTCCACATCGAACTCTTCGTAGAAATTGAAGGTCCATGCTGCAGCAGCGCTGTAGTCAACCGAGCCGAACCTACACGACAATGAGGGAAACGAGGATGAAGGTAAGTAGGTATTACAAAAGGCATACAGGTCGGGCTAAAGATGATGAGGGACGCACCAGGGATGAACGTTCGCCTGGAAGTAGTCGACGCCTTCACAAAGAGTCAGCGTTGCGGCAGACCCAGCATCGGACGTTCCTACAGGGATCGTCACGTTCAAGCTCAGGGCGCTCAGCGCAGCTAGATATATTGATGAGAGATGAGTCGTCCAGTATCAATGTTACTAAGTTCTTGGCAGACATCGAGGTAGATGAAACCTACTCTTAGCTTTGGTCACATAGCTTAGTAGGGTGGTTCTAGCGGCGACTCCGGTGGCATCGGTTGCGGTGCCGTCACCGTAAGAGTCCAAGAGGAATTCGTTCCCGACGGTTATTCCACCGATATTGTTTGTTCCATACTCTTTGATGACCGACTCGATCGCGGCCCATTGTCGTTCATAGACAGTGTCGATGTCGGTGCCTATGGAGAGGTAGATGCCGATCCACACCGTGAGATCTGCGTTCGTCTGCCGAATGGCCTCGAATATATAGAGCGTCTGGTTGCAGTCTGATGCACTGAGAGGAGGAACACCAAGCACTAGCCACGTAAGATTCACAGAGTCAAGGTGAAAGAGGAAGACCGAACACGGCTTACTAAGTTCGGATCCGAGGAGTCAGCTGAGCGAGCAAAAGAACGTCGTTCGTGACAGCCTCCTGAGTCGCGCCGCCTATAAGGCAAAGGACTGATCAGTGATGCTATGCAACATCAGTAAGGAATGTGTGCGCAACGTTGACATACAATCTGGAAGGATTACACCTGAAGCAGAGTAAGCTATTCCGTGGAATGACTGAGTTCGAAACATTGGCAGTGGAAACAAAATTGATAAACATAAGGAACAGAGATGCACGAGACACAGCGGGTCAAAGAGAAGGATAGTATATGAGGAGTTATGTGTAAGCGCACCCTAGTAAGATTGGGATTGAGTGCAGTAACTTGAATCGAGCCATCCGAGAGCGTAGTGGCCGAGGCAGGGAACGTGGTGAGGAGGGTGAATGCCAGGGCGAGTAATGAAGTCCACATCGTTCTAGGTGGAGAGGGAAAGAGGAGTGAAAGATAGGAAGAAGATCGAGACAAGCAGAAAGGGAAGAGGGCGATAGAAGAAGTGTATGATGGCGAAACCTATGGAAGAGAAATATGGAAGGACACTCATCCGTGCCGGTCAATTCTTTCTTTAGAAACCGCTCCCCAGGGAGGGGCACAAGAGGAACGAACAGGTCTTGAGGTGTGCCCCTCCAAAACTTTATTCTGGTCGACTGACCCGACTGCCTAGGGAAGCTACGGGGCAGACCGGAAAAATGAACCATGACCCATTCAAATTGGCGAGTTGTATGAAGATGCGGTCAGCATGCGGATAACAACACCCCACAGAGGTACCTGCCTATCTATTAAAAACCAAAGCTGAAGGGAAGTCGTTGTCGTGCAGTTCGTTCAGTCATCTTGTGAAGACGTTAGGGTTAGTGTGAACGTTGCCTGCGGAGTAAGTTTTTTTTTTTTTTTTTTTTTTTCGAAAGATCCGATCGGATCTTACTGGACAGCTAAAGAGCTGATGGTCAGTGTTCACCAAGAGAACTAGTAGATATGATCGTCATCAAAACGTAAAAGATAGAATTTGTACTACTAAGACGGATGCCGAGTTGTGCTAACGTAGGGCATAGATCGAAATTGCTTCCAAGTCGTCCTCGTTTTCAGAGGGGTTTTAAAAAAAAATTAATTCGTATCGGTGAATCGTTGTGGAACCGTCAGTGAACAAGTCGATGAATGACCGACTGTTATAGGTCGTTCATTTTCTTTCTTTCTTTTCTTTTTTTTTCCTCCAAGAAAAGAAGATGGAGGGGAAAGACGGAGGACCACCCGAAAAAGTGGGGATAAGCCTAAAAGAGAGCTAAAGGTTCGGCGTAGAACTGATGAATTGATGATCTGAAAAAATAAAATAAAATCGACGGCATCAGCATCTCCTGTGGACCAGACAAGTCGCCCTCGGTCGGGCCACGGGTCTTTTCTACCGGCAAACGAATTATCGCCGCACGTTCTCTCTTTCTTTTCCTTTTTTTTTATTTCACAAACACCATAGATCCTTCACACCGTGTGTTCGAATGTTTATTTTGATAATGAGTCAACTGCGGCTTTAAGTTTGCCAACCTCGTGGGTATATGTACTTGTAAAATATCTTCTCTGTCGTCTCGGCTCGCTGTTGTTGCGAAACTTGTTTTCGTCTTCGTTTTCACTTTTGCATCCTGTGGTCTACTGCTTGTGGTCTGTATTACCTCCGGGCGTTCGTTGTGAACGATCGTCAGGTCTGTCACTCTTATATTATTCTATCTTACTTGATCCTCCTGTTGACAACACTCCCGGACGTTGGATACCGATTGAGAGATTCCAGGCCAAGATCGCACATGCGCAAGCACATAATCACATACCCTCAAAGCCAAGAGCTGGAGACTCCAGCCAGTTCTAGTCCCTAAATCAAGTTTCGGCAAGATCTGGCCATCACGTCTCTGTACCTCTCGCCTAATCATTTACTTTATCTGTGAAAACCTCATTGGGATTCATCCTGTTTTCTTCTCCTTCTCCCTTTTCCTCATTGGTTTCACACACATCTCTTCACATAGTCTTTGTATCTTTCTATTACAACTTACCCGCGTGTCGGTTGTTCGGGTGACGATGAATGAGAATAATATGGCATTGATGAAAGAAAGAAATAAATCCGGTGTCCATCTCTAGTTCTGACACGCCACTTACTTACACATACACACACAAATATATTTACGTACACACACAAACAGGGCGTAATCGTTCCAAACCTAGAACGAGGTAGAACGAGTTCTATCCGGTCGAGAACAGAGAAGGAAAAAAGAGGTGAGCTACAGATTCTAGTCGAGCCATAGGTCGCTTTCACTCTCTCTCTCTCTCTGTCTCTCTTGTCTTTTGGCCGGCCATCTTTTACGCCCCGTCGTCCCCATAGTCTAAGTCGCTCTTATCAGTCTCTCAACTCTTTCCTAGTCCCTCCGCCTAGTCTTTTTCTCTCTTGTTCTTTCTTGCTTTCTCCTTCTCTTCCGCCCGCCCAAACTCTTTCTCTATTTCTGCACTCTAACTTTTCTTCTCGGCCCGCCTACACATCTCTCTCTCTCTCTCCCCTCATCCTCCTCCTTTTCTTTTCTTTTCCTCTTTCGTTTGCTAACATCTTCCTCGAGTCGATCAAGCCGTCCAGTCATTCTTGTTAGCATCAATCCTTCCCGGTCCATTCATCTTTTGGAGCATTCATCCCTTTTCGGGGTTCCAAGGTCGTGTGTCTGATCGCTTGGATCGTGGTGAGTCTTTCCATTAACTTCCACTGTTGTCGTATCTATTTTCTAACGAACGGTTCCTCCTCTTCGTCCTCTCTTTTGGCTCTGTACTGTCTAGCTGGTTTTCTTTGCGAAATTCAGGCTCTTTACTTTCTAGACAAGAACACTGTCAACACGTTCGGTCCATTCACCTCCTGATACATCAACCTATCGGCTTCCGTTCACCATCGCTTTGGTTCGATCCTTTTCATCCTTCTGGTTTTCAGTTTTCTCCATCTCTCAAGAGCCTTGTGCAGTGTTATACCCTGTGGAATTCCTATCGGTCGTTCTCTCTGGCGTGCATATTCTCGCCATCTCTCCCTTCCGATAAGCTCAGCCTCTCCCGTTCGTTCGTGCAAACCTTGACGTTGGTGAGCCTTCTCCATGAATTCTCATACATCATTCCTCCTTCCACTCTTTCCACTCTTCACTCAACTGCCAGTCAATCGGATGATATCCAAACTTTCCTCCCGCTTGCTCATCAGCTGATGCAATATATTTGTTATCTTGCTCGTTGGGCCTCATCTTTGACCGAAACGACTTATCATAAACACCCTCACTCCATTCCGTTCCGTTATCATAAATCTCTCCTCCAGCAATCCGTAGACTAACACTTGAATCTCTGCGCCTGTTTTTTTTCCCCACATCTCACAGTAAGAGTCCGATCACATCGCAATCGTGCTTAGCAGCTCTTAGCTATAAATATTGAAAAAAAAAAAAAACGAAGAACAAAAACGCACATCAACTTCATCTGGCCATCTTTTATTCTCTGACTTTCTCCTTATCATCCATTCCATCAATCCACATTCGGACGGATCGGACAATGTCTTCGTCCTCCTCGCTCGTTGAACCAACCAAAACATCTCTAGCAAGGCACCAATCTTACTCAAATCCATCTCGCAAAAGAACCTCGTCCGGTCGATTCCCTACTGTCCATCATTCCACTGTCCACCCGACACAGTCTGGCTCCAGTCTATCTCATCCCTCGGTATCTTCAATCGTCTTAGCATCTTCGTCAACAGCTATCGACGGATCGACCGATTCTTCATATCACGGCCGTCCTCCTCTTAAGAAGCGAGCGTCTCCCGGGACGACAAGGAGCAAGACCCAGCTCTCGTCGGTGCCATCACCTGTGCTGCCGTCTTCTTCGTCCCTCACTCTGTCTACGTCTCAGCCACTTCTTCTGTCTCAACAACATCCGTCAGCTTCAGTCCCAGCAGAGACTGCGGTCAAACCGAGAATCCTAGATGGTCTTGGCTCTGCCGGAGATGAGCGATTGAAGGCGTATAGAGTGTTGTTTGAGGATGAGTATAGAGATGAAGTCAAGTTGTATATGCATCAGATGGAGGTTCGTCACATACACCCTCATCTCAGGGTATTCGTCTCGTAGGCTGTCTATTCTGACTTTCGTGTTTATTCGTTCATCCAGAGAAGTACCATGCCGAACCTCGGGCTGATGGACGCTCAACCAGAGCTCAAATGGTTCGTCGTCTTCTCAAGTTGTGATATCTTGTACACCTGAAATTCTAACGACTTTCTTTGATCTTCACATTGGCTATAAACAGGTACATGCGACCATACTTGGTCGAGTTTCTGGTCGAGATTCATCAACAGTTTCGACTCCGACCAGAAGTACTCTATCTAGCCCTCAACATCGTCGACAGATACGTATCCAAACGAATCGTCTTCAAGAAGCATTATCAACTCGTCGGCTGTGCTGCCTTGTGGATCGCTGCGAAGTTTGAGGTTTGTTTTCTTCCAAGTATATCTCTTTTTCAACACCCACAAGACCCTAAATTAACCTCACCTCATCTTACTGAACTCTCCTTGAGCAGGACTCGAAAGACAAGATCCCGTTGGTGGAACAGCTCAGAGAGATGTGCTGCAATGCATATGACGAGTCGGCCTTTCTTCAGATGGAAGGTCATGTTCTCTCGACCATCGGTTGGGTCGTCGGTCATCCTACCGCGGAGAGTTGGCTCAGATTGGCTTGTCTAGGCGTGAGCTCTTCCTATCCGTTGCTTTCGTTTGCCTTCCTTATCGCAAAATGCTGATAGCTTCAACAACTGATCTTTTCCTTGTTACACCCAAAAGACGTCCCAAGAAGATGCAGAGACACAGCATGTGACAAGATTTATTATGGAGCTCACGTTATTTCATAAAGAGTTTTGCTCGTTTATACCCTCAGCAATCGCCGGCGGCGCCTTGCTCCTTGCTCGCTGGATTCTTCGCAAGCCACTATCGGTAAGGATCTCGATCACTCTCTCACCCTCAACGTATATCCCGTTTTCAAGACTGACTGAAAATGAATACTTTCCACAGGTTCCCGACATCAAGAGCCCGGCCATACAGGTCGCTTTTCACCTTGACGTCCACCTTGGAGAACACTTAGCCTCTGTCTCGGACGTCCTTATCTCTAAGTATTCTCATTTCTACTACAACCAGGCCTCTCTTCTTGTTCGGCACGAATACCTTCGTGGTCGACGGTTCTCTCTACCTGTTTTGACAACAACAGTTTCGACCGTGGTCGAACCCAGGGCTCCGGTTTCGACTCTCCCTGGTCAAATGCCAGTGCCCACTATCACTGTCCCAAACACGCCTGATAGCTCTCCGACCCAGTGCATCATTCCTCCACTGCCGAGCCTCTCGAGAGGATCCCCTGAGATGAGCACGATCGGTATGAGGCGGAGTTCCTCGAACTGGTCAAGCGACTCGGAGATGCCGCCCACCCCTACTGGCTGCACCATGACGGCTATGACGGCCGTCACGCCAGACCTTGCTAAAAGCGGTCTGACGGATGGACAGAAGCAGCCTGTAGTAAGTTCGCTACAAGTCATCAAAGAGCAGCCAAGTTTCGCCGTTGGCGAGCCTAGAGTACCGCTCAAATCTCTGAACGCTATAGTAACCGGCTCTTCGGAAACCGGAGCTGCCAGAAAGCGAAGCGGGTGACCAAACGTTCGACATACACTCTGCTCTTCTTGCTCTTCTTGCTCTTCTTAATCTTCCTGTCGTCTAGAAAGTCTTGAATGGCTCAAGGGTCAGGATTTTCTCCTTCCTTTGTTGCGGCATATATTCTTTTTCAGACGTCCTCTTGTTCAACAATCCTTTTGTCTATACAAAATCTGTCCGCTACTTAAGGAAACGCTCCTACCGTCTCCATCCGTTCGTCTTTGGCTTTGGATCAGTTCTCCATCTTTCCTTGCATGGCTCTTTAGTCACATCTTAATCTCTGCGCTAAACATCGGTCTTCATAAATTTTTACCTCTTAGTCTTGTCCTTTCTTTCTCGGACTGTATCTCTTGTCCTGTCTCATCCTGTCGGTGCCTGTCTCTTCGTCTTCATTTTAAAATCTTCTTGGGATCTCCTTGTTTCGTTTCAACCTCCACTTCTGTGTTCATACCCTCTTCCCTTTTCCTCCCTTCTCATTTTTCTTTCAACAATTCCGCATCAATCTTCACTTTCTGCATAGAACCGACTTTCAGAGTCTGTTCCGCTCTTCTCGCTTCGGCCACGTCTCTTTTCCATTTCCTTCACTCGGCTTTAATCTATATCCTGGGTCTTGCATGTTGGAAAAAGGTCGTGCTCAGGATCAGCATCTGGATGTCGTATCTGCACGCGCTGTTTTTTCTTCTTCCTTTATTCTTCTCTCTCTCCTCCTGAAATATATATATATGTGCTCTTTCTGGGGTCTTGTTCTCTCTTTTCCTCCTCTTGAGGAGTGTCAGAGAAGAAGAGGTCCTTCCTTTTACTGTCAGAACAATCCTATTATGATGGAGGTAGGTACGACGAATACAATGATTGGTATAAGGACAAAGTGCGATGGGCAGAAGATAGTTTGAAAGGGAATTCTCGTGTCAATCCGAGCGATTAGAATCAGGAGATTGAGAGTGGACGGAAATGTAGAGAGGATAATGGGTAGGAGATGATAAAGGGGGGGATGAGAAGAATGTATATGAAAGGAACTAGACAGGTGGAAGAAACTCTGAGCGATTTGTCCATCGATCAACGAGGTGTCGGCTCTGCCTTCCTGTTCTTCCATTGAAGACTCGGATCGTTCCGAAGATCAGGCTGGACAGTTTGTCTGGTAGATCGTCTTGTGTCAATTGCCTGAGCGTGGATCTGTGCCCGAGTTTGAATTTCCTGGTATCGCTTTTCCGTCCCGCGGTGCATGTATTCCCAAATGTGCTTGATTGTGTTGATCAGTTTAGACTCTCGATGCCCTCGTGGGTTCAGCCAGTCGTAAAATATGGTAAGCTAAGCCAGTGGAGTAAGGACAGTGAGTAAAAGACCGCGAGTCGGGACCGGATATACCATATGAGCCGCCATAGACTAACCTCTTCTGGATCCTCTAGCATGGCCCATTCTCCCTCTTCAAGCATTCCTTCTTCTCCCTCCTCCTTTTCTCTTCTGAGGCGAATCTCCTCCTCCGTAAACTCGACCTTTTCCCCCCACCACGCCCTCTCAGCCGCATTGCCCCCTTGCAGGAAGACTCTGCCCGTCCCGACGATGACCGCGCCCCCGGGACCAATCAACGATGCCGAACCGATCCCATCGAACCACCAGAGCTTGTTACCAAACCGATCGATTCCTAACGGCTTGACCCTTGGGAAATTGACGTGTTTCCTGAACTCTCGGTTGAGGGCCTCTTCCTTTCGGAGTAACTTCAAGTCCTCTTCCTCGATTCGTTTTCGTTCGGTAGAAAGCTGCTTTGCCGAGGCTGCCTTTGTTCTGAGCTCTTCCCTTTCCTTTGCCAATATCTCTGCTCTCGCCAGGTTCTCGGCCTCCTTTGCAAGCTGCTGGTTCTTGAGCGTGTGTTGTCGCATGGCGGAGGACGAGATCTTGCCGGACCGACTAGAGGTCGAATCGTCAGCAAGTGAAGCGGTATCCGATCCGTCATCCATAATTTCATCAGGCAAGATTGCTCTAACGGCCTGTTCTTCCAGTTCATTCTCCGAGGCGTCAGAGAGCGACGACGTGTCGTCTTCTTCCAAATTAAATCCTGGAGGAGCGATGGAAGACCCTCGGAAGGGTTCGGAGGTGATACTCATCCCATCGTCATCTACGTGAGAAGGCGCTCGAGAATCCATTCCGTCGTCTGATTGGCGAGGCTCAGTCGAGAGTTTTGTCGATGCAGTTCCATCCAATAGATGCCTTTCTTCACTTCTACATATGCAGAGAGCAGTAAGAGGGAAAAGGAGACAATGCTGTAAGTCATTTGTAATAGACAAAAGAAGACAAAAGAGCTTAAAGAAGAAGCGAAGAGGAAGGAAGAGAGAAAGACTCACAGCTTTTTGCGCTCCCGTTTGATATCCATAAGATCTTTCCTCACTTCGGTCAAAGCAGTCGCACTATCATCCATGGCTTCCCTGGCTAATTTTGTCTGGGCTGCGATCTCGCACAAGAAGGCCAAGGCTTCCAACTTCCATTCAGAGGGCAAACTGGCGTATCGCTGAGAAGGCAAACTGGCTCTGATGCCTAGTCTAGGCGAACTAGCAACTACCCAAGAAGGGTTCTCGTCATCCTCAGACAGCTCATCAGATTCGGGAGGGTAGAATAGCAGATGGGCCAAAATACGCGGAAGAGATGGAACGCTTTGAACGTCTCCTCGCTTTAGTGAAAAGAAGCATCGTTCAAAATCGAACAAGGAGTTATATCCAAGGATGAGATCAAGATACAAACTCTAAGTTCCAGGAGAAGTCGTTGCCGAAGGAACTAAAAAAGTGGGCGAAACTTACCTGTAACAAACAAGCGACAAGACAAGCCTCCCATCTTTTTCTTCCGTCCTTGTACTTTAGCTCCTTGCCGTCTCTCCATCCACTCCTCTCCACAATCTTTTCTGATTCGACCAACAGCAATTTCTTTGTCAGGCCAGGGTATCCCTCGATGATGTTTTCGTCTTCCTCCTCATCTTCGTCTTCGTTTCCGTCTTCATCTTCGTCTTCTTCTGCCTCTTCGACTGTCTGTCTACCTTCGACCGAACCATCACGCGTGCTTGACTCTGCCACAATTAGGTCACCATCTTCGTTTTCTGAAAACACGCCTTCAGAGTCCATTCGGGAAGGTCTTGAACCATCCAACGAGGCTTGATGTATTGAATTGAATAAAATCTTTTTCTTGCCTTTGAGTAAGGAGCCATAGGAGGTGAACGAAGTTGAGCCATACGTCTTTAGAGGTCTTGCGATCAACGTCGGTTGAAGGTCTCGCATTATGACGTTCAGTAGGCAGGCATGAACCTCGGAAGTGAGTGGATGGGGCGGGTCAACCATGTCGTAGGTCAACGCGCTCACAAAATCATCCAGAGTGAAAGGAGAAAGAACAAGAGTCTTTCCGAACGCGTTGAGGAAGCACCAAGTGGTGATAAGAGTCTCAAATTGGTTCTGTCCGAAGGGAAGATTTCGACTGAACATCGGACGCTGCGCGGCTTTCCCACTAGAGATCTCTTTGACCGTCATCTCGCAAAGCAGGTCTTCGGCCGGATATTTTAACGGTCTCTTTCTCGGCGGTGTCGGTGGCTGATCTTCGAATGTTCTGGGTGGGGTATCTGGCACGGCGACGAGCTCGCCTTGGGAGTTCCTTCTTCTTCTCTTTTTCTTTTTCTTCAGTCCATCCTCTCCGCCTCCATCCTCTCCGCCGTCATCGCCGCCCTTATCTACTCCGTTCTCGGTGGACGGATGAGAGACTCCATCGAGGCCAATCGAAGTAGAGACGTCTTCTTCCTTCTTTGGCCGTTTTCGTTTACTGATCGCGCCTGATTTGAGGTTGTTCAGTTCTGCCTGGAGAGACTCATTGGGTGTCTGAGGAATTCCGTACTTGACACACAGTGCTGGTTTGACCATCCAAGGAGAGGCTAGAGAGGAATCCCGATCAATGCAATCTTTTAGGAATTTCTTCAATATCGTCTTGGAGAATGTGATCCGGTCTCGACTGAAGAAGAAAAAGAAATCCCAACATGTGGTCAGGATTGTACTAAACTTCAGAGAGCGCGAATTCAAAGATCAGAAAACGAACCTGATGTCCTGCGCGTCTACCTGGACGAGTCCTTGATCTTTCCTTCCTCTTCCTTCGCCGTCAACTAGTCGGACAAGATAGACATAGTCCGTTGGAGGATCCTCTCTATCTGCCTGCTCGAGAGAGATCGAAAGATCGGTTCCTCTCGCGTGCGGATTTTCAATCGACGGCCTAGCGTAGATCTCTTCCCATAATCTTCTCCGGGCTTCAACTTGTTCTTCTCTCTCTTCATCCTCCTCCTCCTCCTCATCATCTTCGTCTTGCTCTGAGTCAGGTGTAGGCGGGACAGATGATGACTTTGAACGTTCACGTTCTGGCGAAGGAGGTAGGGAAAGTGTGCTTCCCGGGGATAAAGGGGCGACAGCAGTGATTCCTGGCGCGACAGTAGAATTGGAGGCGACGGTGGTAGCGATTGAATGTGAGTCGGAGTGTACCGGCGGGAGGAGTACGTCCTTAGTAGTTGATAGATCTGCCCGAGGGGGAGCTTTATGGGTCTTGCAGATGACGGCATGGTATTTAACGTTGTCAATATCTGCAATGACTCCTGATGGTTGCCAGAGGAACAGAAACCAATGATTGAGCAACCGATCCGACAGATAGATCATGGGTGGCTAGCTGAGTAAGGGAAACGCTTACTCTCTCCGTTGAAGAATCGATCGGAAAATTGATCATGGACAGCATCGGTCAAATGATCTAGTCTCCCTTGGACTTCTAAACTCATCCGATCAACCAACCGGGACACAACACGTCAGCTTACTCGAACTTGATATCTCTATCCAGTTGACACTCGGAAGACACGTACGGAATTGGACACTCCGGAGAATAGGACCCTTGAGGTGTTTTGGAAATTTTTCGTGGGTGTTGCGCGCTTCCTCTCTTTCTGATTTGAGGGCATCAAAGTAGGATAACGGAGCCTTTGAGGTAGCTTCGCATTGAAAGTCTGTGAGTGTATGTGTAGAGAGGGGGATCAGGCTTAAGTCGAATCGCAAGAAGACAAACAAAGCACGGACTCTTTTGGTGGTAAAACATAACCCTGTTTGCGTATGATCTGTTTTCATGAAAGTAGAAAGAGTGGATAGATCGATGTCAGAAGACATGTTACTCTTCTTAAGGAAAGAGAGATCAAGAAAGATTGAACGAACTCGTAATCTAAGAAGATTTCGCCTGTTTCTTTGAGGTAGAACACGTTCTTATCGCCGTCCAGAACGAGTTCTGTTTCCGTTTGGGCTTTCTTCGTATCCTCCCCTACAGCAGGAGTATCTCTATCGAGGTCTGGTCGTTCCAAGGTTTCTTCCTGTTCGACGACTAACAAATCGTCATCATCCTCTCCGTGTTGTGTCTTTTGCAGAACTTTCGAGACGGATGTAGAGGTAGAAGGGATATCAGGATGGTTCGTGTGGTATTCCTGAACAGGACCCGGGAGGGGCTGGTATCGAACTTTTTTCCGTTGGAGGAGAGGCATTTCGGAGGGAGAGAGAGGGAGAAGATCAAGCCAGACGCGTTAGAATATATACGATGAACGATTGATTGTTCTTTTCGGAAGTGTTTCTTGTGCGTCCGTCTGGAGTGAATGTGTGGAAGGAAGAAAAGGACGCGAACGGAGACGAAAACAGGAATAGGAATAGGTGTTGTGGGTATGTGAGTGTGTGAGTGTGTGAGTGTGTATGTGTGTATGTGTGTATGTGTGTGGGCTGAGGGTGACGATTATTTCGGATCAGCTGTTGAAAGAGAGATCTATGGCACGACCAGAAGAGTGAGGATCGAGAGAAGCACCCGGGATGAGCGCTTTGAAGAGAAGTCAGAAGAACGGCCGATGGTTGTTCAGGGAAAGAAGAGGATGAGCATGTGCGAAGATTTGTGCGATGTGTGTAGAAGAAGGAAAAGAAGACGAAACAAGAGGCAAGGAAGAAAAAATAAAAGAAAGAAAGTGAGTGAAAGAACGAAAGAGACGCGCAAAGAAGAACGGGCGTTTTGATTTCTCTCTATCTACCTGAGTCTGTTGTTCTTTCCCTAGCATTGTATACATATGTGTATCTCTTTCTGTCTCGCTTTCTCTTCTCCTTGGCTTAGCATGTTCTATCATCGTCCTCTTTTCCTTTCCTGAAGGTGGTTGGGTCAGAATCCTCTGGCTTTGTCGCTCGCGTCTAGTTGATCAAGAAAAGGGAAAAAACGCTGTGAGCCTTGTGTGAGCGTGACTGACTTATATCAGTCTCATGTCAGCTCACACACGTCATCTTTCGCCGATCGCATAAAGTTGAGTTTCTTTCTTCGCATCGCAGACGTTGTCTTCCTTTCCTTTCCTCTCATCTTCTTTCTCTCTCTCTCGTCACTGCATCTGTTGGTTTCCCTTAGTGCAGCTACATCTACTACTACTACTACTACTACAACAAACCCTACTGCATCTCTTTCATCATGTCTACAGCATCTGAAGCTCAGGCCGTGTCAAAGACACTGTTGCATGCGATCCCGATTCGAATCCCGCTCATCATCGGGTTGACCACGACATCTCACTTCCTTTTTGGAAACATCGCATCTGCCACACTTGGCCTCCCAACCTGGTTCATTGACCACCCAGCCGAGTTGAACGCTCATCAAAAGGTCTCGGGTTGGAGCTACTTTTACAAGCGAGGAAAGGTGCGAGATTCCTATGTTCTCTTTACATCTGCTCTCCCCCCTGCTATCCTCATTTTATCTACCAATGATGCTTACCCGCCGATGTATCCATCGCCGATATAGGTTCAATACGCTACATCCGCTTTGGTCTCTGCGCTCTCTTTCGGCCTGATCGCCTATCGAACGCCTAAAGGGTTGGACATCCGCAACTATGCAATCGTCGCCTGTACGCTTGCCAACTCAATCGGTCTATTCACCTTAACTGCCATGGCTAGCACGAACGCCAGGTTGACAGAGTTATACAACAACCAGGCTCTCGTCTCGGCCGTGCCCGGTGGGCTGGAGGAGACAGAAGCAGAGGGCCTGCTTCAGAAGTGGAAGGATCTCAACTCTGTTAGGATGACCTTTGCCGCCGGTGCTTGGCTTGCCGCTGTCGGTGCGATGGTCAGCATGTACTGAGTTTGTATGGATCTTATCGCACATCCATATCGTCCATACTCTAGTTCTCTACTCTGTTGACTCTCTACTATGATTCATGTTTACAAATGTACTTTCTAGACAATCTTTCTTGTATCCTCTTAACTTCTGTTGAACTATCCACATGGCGACTTGTAATCAATCTTTCTACGCAGCTTTCTTTACATCATGCGAGTTCTGTTTCCAGAATAGACACAGAAAATCAGATAGAGAAATCGATAGCATGTTTATATGTGTTCGCCCCGAACGCCTTATATGTTGTGAATCGAGGACGGGTTTGGAGACATCTATTGAATGAAGAAAGAAGAACTGCTTGAAGATTCCAGATAGAGAGAGATAGAAAATAAAGAACAGACTACAGCGAACGAAAGAAACCCAGAGAGAGGCCGAGACAAGCTAACGATACAGTTCAAGATATATACGAGTAGATAGAGAAGCAGAAGAATGATAGAAGGAAAGGGAAAAGATAACATTGATGGATGCTCCTGGTAAAGAGAACAAACGATAGGCCGGCATTCGGGTTACAAACCAGGAACGGTCGATGGAAGGACAGGAGGAAGAGATGGAAGAGTGGGTAAATTAGGTGAAGGAAAAGAAGCAAGTCTTTCCGTTGTGGTTCCTTGTTTCGTTTCCTAACTAGGTTAGCACGGTAGGGAAAAGATCGAAAAGGATATGTTAGAAAAAAGAGAAAACCCCTTGATCCCAAGGACGACCCACTCCAGGAGGTAGAAAGTACCAACTTAATTCATGCAGAATTCTCGATTCTCTTTTCAGACACTCCACTCACGCCTTCACAGGCCCGTCCTTCGACCCGATCTTTTTCGCCTTTGATGTCTTGAGAAGGGCATCATGGTAGTGGTGCATAGTGAGCGAATATCTGTCTAGCATGTCCATTGAGGAAGCCGACAAGGTCGAGTCGGATGGGAAGGAACCACTGGTGGAGGTAGAATTGGTCTCTGTAGATGACACCGATGACATAGAACTCGAGCGAGGTTCGTGGTTGTATGAGATACTTGCGGGAGTGGACATGATTGAGTTCATTTTGTGAAAAGCGCGATGATTAGGATGATGTTGGGTAGCTTTAAAGGCGAGGAGAAAGATGGGAGGAGAGGAAGAGGAAGAAGAAGAAGAAGAAGAAAGAAGGAAGAACTTGAGGGTTTATCTTGAAGGAAAAGGAGAAAGAAACAAAGACAACGAGAGAAGAGAACGCTGTCTATGCGCTTCTAAGTTCTGACGTGTACGTCCGAAAGGATACATCAAGTACAGCACATGGAGAGAGGGAAAGATAGGGTTAGAAGGTCAAAGGTACTATAGCGGATCATCATGAATCATCACCGATCATAGGGAGGGGAAGGCGGCGGTATGAGGGGCGGACTGGGGACACACTTTCAGGACATTTTTGGGGTATATTCAGGGCGTAATCAGGGTGTATCCAGGATGTATGTCCCCCCTCTCTAGTCCAGGAAACCTAACTCTCAACGCCCCACAGTACCCATGCATACACATATACAAATGGGTAACCCTCGGACGATCCTTTTGGAGCTGGCGCTGGGAAAGGAGAGTGGGTGCAATAGTTGATCGCCACAGTGCTCGTCATCAGTGACGTTCTGCAGGGCTGTGTAAAACACGTGCAACTTCGAAGCTTGATTTCGACGCGTCTGCTGTGGTCTGACCGACGCGTCCGTTTTGTCGCGTTCAATTTGGGAACTAAGATCAAACCGATTCGCGTTTTCAACTTTACCTTTATACTATTCGCTCTTCTGTTTGTCTTCTCTCTCTTATATCGGAGCTAACATCTTCCTCCTATGACCTCGACATCTGCTCCTCTGGGTATGTTTGCTCAGAAAGCGGCCACTCTGGATAATTACGAACTTCCTTGGTTAGTCGATCGGTTCTCACTTCTCTTGTTCTCTTGAATTCTTTTTGCGATGCAAATTGCTTCATACCTACACCTACCGAGGCTGACCCATCTTTCTTCTTGTCTATCCTCTCTCTCTTTCTTCTTGGAATTGCTCTCTTTAGGGTCGAAAAGTACAGGCCCAAAGTATTGGACGATGTGGTGGGCAACAAAGAGACCGTCGAGAGGCTGAAGGTGATCGCCCAAGATGGAAACATGCCACACATCATCATCTCTGTCCGTTCCTCTCTCTCCCCATTCACCTCCCTTCTCTCGTCCTACATTCTGATTCCTTCTCATCGTTTGATTCAACCGTCTCTATTTCATCCCGTTTCTTCTGTGTCTCTCTCTCTGTTCTCTCTCTTTCTCCACTGATCGATGGACCGGCCTTCTCACTCACTCGTTGTATTCATATGACAACGCTCTTGAATGCATTTACCCACTCCCAAATAGGGTATGCCAGGAATTGGAAAGACCACATCGATTCATTGTCTTGCTCACGCACTTCTCGGTGATGCCTACAAAGAAGGTGTCTTGGAGCTCAATGCATCAGATGAACGGTCGGTCTAAGGATTCGGTGTCTCTTCTTTCTCTTAATCTGAACATCACACTCACCCTTGTCCTCTTCCATCTTTCTTACAGAGGGATCGACGTCGTTCGAAACAAGATTAAAAACTTTGCCACGAGGAAAGTGACGCTTCCACCGGGCAGACACAAGATTATCATCCTTGACGAAGCAGATAGGTCCGTCAATCATTCTGTCCTTCGTTTCTCCTCCCTTCATACCTTCTCAGTTCCCTTCCCCTCCTCGATCTCTTTTCTTCTTTCAGCATGACATCTGGAGCTCAACAAGCTCTCAGACGAACGATGGAGATCTATTCAAACACTACACGATTCGCCCTCGCATGCAATATGTCGAACAAGATTATTGAGCCTATTCAGTCGAGATGCGCCATTCTCAGGTTCGCAAAGCTCACTGATCTAGAGGTTCTCAAGAGATTGATCGAAGTTTGCGAGCTCGAAAATGTAGGTCTGTTTCTCTCATATCATGGTGCTTTAGAATGCCATGCCCATTACCCTTCTCTCGCCCTGACTTTGTCACCCTCCCCCTTCTTTTCTTCTTCTTCGCATACCATATTGCTTTTCCCTTCCCTCTCAACAGGTCGAAACCACAGATGATGGTCTCTCTTCCTTGATCTTCACTTCTGAAGGTGACATGCGTCAGGCACTAAACAACCTCCAATCGACCCATTCTGGCTTCGGAATCATCACTCCATTGAACGTATTCAAAGTATGCGATCAACCACACCCAGTCGTCGTTCAACAAATGATGCGCGCCTGTGCCAAAGGTGACGTCTCTCTTGCCCTGGATAGGCTAGAAGGACTCTGGGCAGAAGGTTATGCTGCCGTTGATATCGTCACTACTATCTTCAGAGTGGTCAAAAGTTTCGACGAGTCAGTTCTTTTTCTCTTCATCTTCTCTTTTCTCGCTCTTCTATCTTCTCCCTCTACAGACCGTATTGACATTCTCTCTTCGCCGGTCGACCTTGCTATGTGACTATCAGATTAACCGAATACATCAAACTAGAATTCATTAAAGTCTGTGCCCACATCCTTCTCTCTTCCTTCTTTCGACTTAGACGAACTCGAGATTGACCCAGCGTCATTCTATGGCTTCCTCGCTGTCCTTTTCTTATTCGTCTTCTTTCACCCATGCTCCTTTCCTCTTCTATCTTCTCCCTAACAGGAAATCGGCTGGACTCACATGAGGATTTTAGAAGGTGTAGGAACTCTTGTTCAACTGGGAGGTCTGATTTCAAGATTATGCAAACTATCAAGTTTCGTCCTCTCTATTCTCCTTCTTTATTTACCCCATGTTTGTCCCCGCTAAGAATCGACTTGGTTGAGTATCTGACCTCATCTTGTTTCCAACAGTCAATCCTGAAGATTTCAAAGTGTGATATGACGAATAGAACAAAGAATCGATTTCCTCTGGGTGATCGGGCGGCCATGACTTGAGCATGCAGCCTCTAAATATATAAACCTATAAAACACCTAATATATTCATTGTGTCGATGATGATCACAAAACTACATGGAATGTTACAGCACAGCTGAAGGCTCATAAACAGTTCATCAATCGGTGAGCGTTTTCAAAGCGGAAGAATAGAGGATATCGAAGGCGCGGAGATGACGATGGAAGGAGAGAAAGAGTGCCTAAGAGAAGGAAGAAAGGCTAGGAGAGAGGAAAAAGGGTTACTGATACAACTGCAACATCCGCACACTGGTTGACAGAGCGATCGGGTACAGTTACCTTGATGATGAGATCGAGCAAGCGGGGATAGTGACATAGACAGAAAGAAGATGAGTTGAAAGACAAGAAGAACAGAGAGTTTTAGAGATAGGGCAGATCTTTAGTGAACGGCTGAAAAGGTAAAACTGAGATTTCAAGAGAGGAAGTGATCCAGCGATGGAAGAGTACAAAGAAGGAAGGACAAGGTATAAAATAGAAGAGAGGAAGAGATGAAGAAGAGGAAATGGAAGACCAAAACACAGAAAAGATAGGATGCAAAACCAGATGAGCACATGGAGACTTGTGAGGGAGGAAGAGGCGGTAGATATTGAAAAGTAAAACAACATCAAGAGAGACCAAAGAAGCGAAGCCATTTTTGTATCAGAAGGGTATACCAACAAAGGCAGAACACTAAACAGAGAGGAAGAGACGCATGATGGCTGAAAAAGAATTGAGTCTTTAAACGGAGACTGCACAGACAGAGGGTATTCCGAAGCGAGTGCAAATAGAAAATTTCCCAGTACGACAAAAGTATCTAGCATTTATAGCCCTTGATATTGGCCAGAGAAGAACACGGCCTAAACAGGAGGGCTTCCTAACCTGCCCAATCCCCCTCCACCAGCATTACTCATCCCAGGCCCTCCATTCTGGTGCATCAACAATCCCATCAGATCAGTCTGTCCGCCTGACCCCATACCTCCCACACCATTACCATTACCAGCGAACATCATCTGTTGTTGCTGTTGTTGTTGTTGTTGCTGCTGCTGCATCTGAAGTTGATGCAGATAATGCTGTTGATGATGTTGCTGCCCGCTCATGCCTTCGTACGGACCGGCTCCAGTTCGATTTGTATAGCCATTGGCTGGCAGGTTTTGGATTCCACCTCCACTGCTGGGCGAGTTTGCTCTGTGTACACCTCCAACTCCAGACCCGGTGACATTGAGCATCATCTGTCGCAAAAGATGATTTTGAATCTCCGCCGCATTAGGAGGTGGAAGAGATCCAGATGAAACTGAGCCAGCCATCGAGGGGAGATTACCGGCCGGACGAGACGATGCCGAAGGGGGCGACGCATAAGACAATGTGCTGGAAGGTCCATGCAGAGACGAGCCAGGGCTGTTTCTCCCCTCTTGATGGAGCTGCTGATGACCAGTTGAGAGATTGATTGGTCCTCTGGCCCCTCCTGCGCCATTTGAGCTACCACCAGACGACATCTGTTGCAACTGTCTCAGTTCAGCAATGCTATATCCAGCCTGACCATTGGATACCCCTGGTTCATATCGGGCTGATCGAGGGTCAGCCCGTCCACCCGGATTGATGTTACCGCTGACTCCCCCTTCCGACAAATGCTGAAGATGTTGCTCCCTCTGGGCAAGTTGCTGATCCAAATCAAACCTTTGTTGCGTTAGGTGGCCTTGACCAGGGTAAAATCTTGATGGGGGCTGATTAGGATGACTCTGATGAGGAGGTGGCGGAAGAGGAGGTCCACTCGGAGGATAGACTAACGAAGGTTGCTGGATTTGAGAGTACAGATGCTGAAGTGGATTGTTGACTGGACCGCCAGTAGCACGTTGCATCTGTTGTTGCATCTGCTGCTGTTGCTGAAGATGTAGCTGCTCGCGTTCTTTTTGCGCTAGGAGCTGCTGCTCTCGATCTCGTTGAACCTGAAGCTGGGCTTGAGCAAGGAGAATTTGATCTCTATCCCTCTGTTGACGTTCTCGTAGGAGAGTCTGCTGCTGGTGTTGTTGCTGAACCAGCCCATGAGAAAGGTGATCTAAATGAGATGGTTGCCTCTGTTGACTAGCGGGGATAGGGGATCGCATTTGGTTTGGAACATTTGAATTCACAAAAGACGCCTGGCCCTGAGGCCAAGCTGTTTCGAAAGCAGGTGAAGATTGAGTTTGGGGTTGCGGGGTAGGAGGTTCGAGGGTTGGTTGAGATGGCAAGAGCAGAGGAGATGTCGCCTGACCCGGACTGGGTGTAGAGTTCTGCAGCATTGCCAGTAGCTTGTTCATCTGGTGGTCTCCACCCGAGCCACCTGTGCTTCCGTTCCCTGCCAAGAGTCCCATCAATCCTGCTGTATCTGCAGCAGCCGCGCCAGGGTTTGTACTAACTACCGACCCTGGCGTTCCAGCCGGCACTCCTTTGCCCCTCTCATCAAAGAATTTCTTGAACCTAGATGACCCACCCGGAGCTCTCCTCAGCTCTCCATTCTGTACGGTAGACTCCCCAGGTGTGGCAGGTACAGAGGCAGAGACTACATCCGGCTTGGATCCTGAAGAAAGCGGGAGCAAAGTTGGCTTAGCCTGAGCTACAGATGGAGTTGATTTGACTGATATCAAGGGCGGTCGGTGGGTTGATGTCGGTGAGCCCGACTCTGTCGGTTGCGAATTAGTCGTAGCTGGGGTTGCACGAGCAGCTGGTTTCCTGAGAGCGTCCCGCTCGCGCATCTCTCGCTTGAATCTCTGAATCTCGTCTTCCTTCTCATTGGACATGATTGTCGAGCTGGCAAGAGCAGTCAGTAGGTCATCCTTCTTTCCCTTCGAGCCCTCTTTAGCGGTCAATCCTGGAGGAGGAGCTGGCGAAGAAGAAGTCTCGGTCATCCAGGCGGGTACCTCATCCTCGTCATCATCTCGCCCTCCAAACGTATCTCTGTCTCGTCGACTATCCCGTCGGTCAGTACCGTCTCGGTCTCGCAGAGGAGGTGCAGGATTCCATGCTGGTCGGCCAGGCACTCGTGAGTTAGAGTTCGAAGACGAGTGGGCATTTGAACCAGATGATTTAGCGGAAAACGACTCAGAAGGCCGAATAGGAAGAGATGCAGCGCCTATAAAGAATCAAGCAAGGTCGAAGTATAAGTTGATATTAATCAGATCGCATACTTGTAAGAAGGCAAACCACTGACCTCGTGATCTCCAATCTCTGCTATCTCCTGTAGAGCTCCAGTCACCGTCTTTGCCTCGTCGGTCCCCATCCCGTTTCTCGTGTTTGTCGTCCGCTCCGGAGTCTCTCGCTCTCTCTTTTTCGCTTCCTCGAGTTGCCCAAGACCTAGAATTCAGTCGCGTGGAGTCCCTGTCTCTTTCCTTGTCATAGGTATCAGACAACTAAGTTGAAGCATCAATGTACACGAGAGAAGCACGTAGAACAGCAGAACAAGGAGACATTAGTTTTTCAAATCCTGTCTAATAATACTTGTTATCGGAAGCGCACCTTTTTCAGTCCTTCACCCTCATATTTGTCTCGATCCTTCTCTTCATCCTTAGGCTTGCCATCTCGGTCTCCATTGATCAATACCCTTCCGCCCTGGTGCCTGAAGCTTCCCATCCGAGATGCTCCACTATCGCCGATCGCGCCTGTTCCAGCCCGACCTGTAAAAGATGTATGAGGAGGTCGATCTCTCTGCAGAGGGGACTTAGAGCTTAGATGCGGAGATCCGGCAGCAGCACTATGTAATTTGCAGAAAGGCGACACATACAGTGGGTACAAGAAGTCAAACCTTGGCTATCAGTCCGAGCAAAGATGGGGAAGAAGACAACGAACGAGCGAGTTCTCTCTGTTGACTGGGCAAATTGCTCACGTCGAGCCGTTGATGAAGAGTGAAACTCTCTAAGAAGCGAGCAATGAAAAAGACGACAGAAAGATATTAATTAGAAGATCTCGTCACACAAAAGGTACATTCCATGACAGCCTGCCCATCCTGCCCCTCAAGTTTTCTCATCATACTCATTCGATTACTTCAAACTTCGAGATTCCCAATCTATGTTTGATAACAAGAGAATGTTGAGGAGCGGAAAGAATAAACGACGTACCCAAACCATGTTTTGAAATCTGGCATGCCTTCAATTTTATCTCCAGCTTTGGCCACATCGTCCTTTTTAGAGAGCTTCAATAGTGCCGAGCGGGAATATCTGATGACAGGCTTGTCATCCTTCTGAGCCTCTTTTGAGGACACTGGAGGTGAGATTGAAACAGGAGGTTTGGGAGGGTCGGCTAGAGGACCAGGCAGCATGTTCAGTTTCGGTTTGTTTTTTGGTTTTGTTTTGTTTTTCAAGAGGGTGAACAATCAAGCCAGAGAAAGAAGGCAAACGATCAGAAAATTAAGGGAGAGAAGGACCGTCAACCTTGAGTACAAGACAAAGTATAGGGAATCTCAACAGAACGTACGTTGTGGCATAGTCGTCAGAAAACCTTGTAGAACGATCGGGCTGGCTGGTTTTGTAAACCCGGATGATATAAATATGGATGTATGCGGTGGGATGAGGAGATGGATGAATGGATAGAAAGAGTAGAGAGAGGTGAGCGTTTGGATGGGAATGTTTCTGAGAACAGGGCCAAAGTTTTTCTCGTTTTTTGTATTACCTTTATCATACTCTCAAATAGGATCTTATTACGACTTTTCTATAACAACTCCTCTGACTCCTCCTGCCCATCCTATCTACCTGTTTCTATCACTAATAACTCTATCTCCAACTATTACTGATTATGTATATGTAGGTAAAGCAAGATAAACTAGGAGTATCAATCTAGATAGCTACCTACATCGCATGCCTCAATCTTGCTCTTAAACCTCAGCTTGAACAGCTTTCGTCCACCACCGACATTGACGCTGTGCATGAGCACCGCACCATCTACCCACCACCGGGCCTCGAGTCGCATGTTCATGAAGTTGTAGAGCGCAGCGATATGAAGTGCCGAGTCAACGCAAGGATCTTCTCTTGCCAGAGGAGTCGACCTTATGACGGGAGGAGTGGGCGAGAGGACGACGCCGCAAGACTCAAGTGCCATCTTCTCAAAATGAATTGATTCGTTGGCGTAATAATCGGGAGAGTTTGCCGGATGACGACCGCCGGAAGGTTGGTTCACCGAGGGTGAGTACATGAGAGATCGGGCGAAGTATGACAGTTGATCAGCTAGTATATGGAAGGGGATCCATAGCTAAACAGATAATCACAAGAAGAGAGAGACTTTCTATATATCAGCGATACTTGGAAACCAGAAAAGAATACAACAGAACCCACGTCAATCCTTAAGAATGGATTAGAGTCCTTTGAATATGTTTCGATTAACTCCTGCATCATGCCTCTGGCCGACTTTAGACTCTTCACGTTTGGTTCGTTCTTTGTCAAGTTCTCCATCCGTGCGACCAGCCCGAGCCTTCGTTCCTGCATCACCGCCGAATCTCTCAAATCTTCTTGGCACAGTCGACAGGTACATCGAATCCGGTGTTTCTTCAAGATCGCTGTTCGCTTGTCGAGATCAATCCTCGAAGCGTATGATATTGTGAGCTCCTGGCCCTTCTTCAAGTCCGCCCTAGGTCGGATGCACATGGCGTTACCCCAGAAAGTAAGCGAGCAGTTACCTAGACATTCGTGGTTGATTATTGAGGGTAAGATGTATAGTCCTGTTGGTGAGGTGTCTGATAAGGGGGAGAGAGAGCCGTAATCTGGGTTCCATTCGAGAGCAGGTGATATGCGACGTGGAGAAAACGAATTGAAAGAGATAGCTGCCTCGATATGTGAGATCTTGAATTGAAAGAAGTGAAGGATACGTAGAAAGTTAGATGAGAGCGTACATGAACGTCCAGAGTACCAAGTGAGAAGATATTGTACGGAATGTAGTCACTCACATCAATGTCTATGGGCTGCATAGAGGGCTGAGTCCTTGGCTGGACAACTTCAAGTGCTGGAAAGACGGGAGGAAGTGGGTATTCTGGCCCAGCATATAAACAGGAAAACGCTTTGTAAGCTGAAGGGTCATCTTTTATATGTGCAAGCACAGCTTGTGTTAAGTAGGATTGTGTAGCAATGTCGATGGTGTTGGTATGAAGGTTGCAGCTGAACAAGGATTGATCCGGGCCCAGGTCTGTCTTGTAAACCGCTGCGAACTAGATCAGAGGAAATGAAGATGGGAGGGTTGGGTCAACAGGCCTAATGATAGGATGAATTAAGCGCGTAGGGGTTGGCGGACAACGAACAGGTTTTGTCAAAATTAATAGTTGTCCCGCTTTTACATCTTCTGTCAGAAACAGTCCTCGTCCTCTCCCAGGGCTCAGACCAACCTTAACTGGTCCAGCATACTCGGCCACGTCTACCACTGGGTTTGCTTGTGAGCTCTTGTAGAGCTCAATCCAGTCATAGTATCCGCTTTTCATCTCAACTAGTCGAGTGGCGATAGCCGCAATTCCGTTTCTGGCCTCTTGTGACTGTGGAAACTGTGAGAGCAAGGAGCCATAAGTAGCATTGGCGAGTGAGTATTGACCGAGCGCATACTGGGCGGTTGCGGAACGGAAGAGTGCTTTCTCAAAAAGTGTCTCTGGAATTGAGGTCGAATGATAGGTAAGCACGTAGTCGGTATCAACGAGCGCAGATCGAAATTGCTTGAGCCTGATTCGGACGGCCGCCCGGTTTAACCTGAGTGCGAGATGACTTGGTTCGAGGACAAGACCTTGAGAGTACATATGTTCGGCAGCGAGCAACCTACCGGCTGATAACAAGTGATTTCCTGCCGTCTTAAGCTGCTCTGCCGTCTTGATTGATTTGTCACGCCAGAGTTCTTCCGGCCAGAATGGCGTTTTTTTCCAACTAACCCCACGAACGAGCGCGTTGCCTTCATCGACCCATATAAGACCGGTAGGCGAATCAACTCGGATAGAAGCCGCACCAGCAGAGGACAGTTTGTAGTAAGGCTCTCGGACGGCAAGAACAGACCCCAGAGGGAAAAGAATGTCGAGATCGGGCCCAGTTGATGTCGTTCCGATAGGAGCGTTGTAAAACGCGAGAGTTTCGGCCAGTCCAGCCGGGTCTTGGACGACAAACGTGACACCTACTATCCGAGCTGTTTGACAAAATACGGAGAAAGATAGTCAGCTTGAAGGAGGCATAATCGTTTTGTGTGTAGCTAGTAGCAGAAGATAGATAGACGCACAGGGTCTGGAAACAATCCGACAGAGCAAATAACTTCCCTAAGCGTCCATTGGAAAAGTATAAGAAGATATGAGATACCATGTCTCGTGAGCTTTGTGTTGGAATGAGGTTTGGTTCTCGGTAAAGTGCGCTTCTACGCCTTTCTTTTACTGGACTAATCCAAGAGAATTGTGAACTGACCATATGGATCTTTCTGCACATCATGTCTCCTAGCCCAATCCGACGAAGCTTTTGGATGTCGCAGAGCGAAGAGTGTTTCTTGCCGGCGTATGTTTGCTTCATGTCAAGATGTCCCGTTTGAACGAGCTTGCCCATGGCGATACGTTTCTCCCTAATGTATTCGGCTGTTTCAACCAACTGGTTCACCGGAGTAACTGAGAGTAAGAAAAGAAATCAATGAAGAACTTCAGTTTGATATTGCCAAACACGACTAAAGAAACAGGAGCAGAATATGATCGAAAAGGTAAAGAAAGAGTATAAGGGATATTCTGAGAGCTTGCCGATTAAAACATATCGCTCGAGGGACTACTGACATATTCTGTTGAGAATTCAAGGGGTCCAGTTTTCAAAAGTGAGCGTTCCATCATTGTCATCATCATTATCATCGTCGTCAATGTCATCACCACAGCTATCCCTGGCATACCAGCCGCGATATAAACAAGCGCACACGCGACTTACGGATCCTCTGGGACGGCAGTTTGCTCTTGAGCAACCGCTTGTCTAGTGTCTTCTAAGTTGCGCAGGAAGTCGACCATCTCGGTTGACGTTTGATGATATCGAAAGGCCTTTGACATCGGCTCTTCTATCAGGTCGCGACCGGAATGGTCGCCAGAGTTGAAGAGTAGGAAGGATGAACTTGTGGAAATTGATTGGCCGGAACGCGATGATTAGGCACGAAATTCTCTGCTGTTTTATTTGAAGAACAGCTTGTGCTTGCAGAGTGGACCGAATAAAGAGAGATGGAGCGAGGAATGGATGAGAGAGAAGGAGTATGAGATACTTTTTTGGTTATTTCCAAGGAAGGTTGAGAATGGATGTCTTCAGTCACACAACGCGTGTGAGTGCGCGCGGCTGAGTCGATCAGACTGGCCCTGATCAGCTCAACTACAGCTCTTACCTTGGCCGACAAACGATAATAGAAGAGGAGAATTTAGGAAATAGTCATGATAGATGTTAAACACATGAGCGAGAACGATTGAAGCATAGGTGCTGAAGAGAGCGTAAGAAAAATGCTTCAAGTAAAGAGCAAAAAGAGAAGCTAGCCCGATGGGGGGGTCGAACCCCCAACCTTGTGATCACGTGAGTCTTTGGAATGGCTTAAAAGTCACACGCTCTACCGATTGAGCTAACCGGGCGGTTGTTATTGAGAGTGATCAAATTGTTAATTCATACTCATGAAATGTTCCTTGGTCGCTAGGGTTAGTCATATATATCTCATTCTATCCATCATCTCTCTACTGGTTCTTTTCCTGATTTTATCGCTTCTTAATCAAGGATGGCAACAAGATTAACTCGGAAGCCATTGCTGGACGATGGTCTCACCCTGGCTCATGTTTGTACCTTCTTGTTCCATTGCTTCTCTTTGTTTGCTCCTAGTTGATATTCTATTCGGGTACGTAGTTCACCCATCGGACCACCGTACTCTCCTTGTACCGACAATTCTTACGTTCCACTCGAGGTACATGTTTCTATTCGAATCTCTTCTCTTTGTCTCTGCTAATTCAGATATTTGTTCATGCCTTAATCAAATACGTATCGTGGATCGAGTAGCACTCCAAGCGTCATCTGCCAGAAAGGAAAGCATCGACTTTTACCGGACCGATTTTCGGTTGAAGACCCAAACTGGCCGACCTCCACCACCTGTTGGTCCACCATCTCTTCTCTCCTTTCTTACATGTCTCACGTGTTCTGAATTCAAATTTCTGCCTTGGTATACCTCGATCACACTGTACTGTGCTATAATTTGTCTGACGGTTAATTCTCAATTACTTTTCTTTTAAAGGACGCGTTGATCGCTCACTTATCAGCCCTCCGAAGGTTGTCGGCTAGAGTCCCGTGGTCATCTACTAGCTTGCTCGGCCAGAGTGTACACACAGATTTTGAATGGCAGACCCTAGGACACGGCAGTTGGAGAACAGGAGACGTCATTGTACTCAAGAAAAAAACAGTGGATCATCACTCGAGCAAGTGAGCGAGGCGCCAGTTGACGTTCCGCCTGGTTTGTTCCCTTCCTTAATTCAATTCCGCATACCCCTACTTCTGCTGAGGCGCCTAATCTAACTCCGATGAACATACCTCCTTCTGAACTGGGTGAAAACCAAGAGGGACCGAGATGTAGCTTTACAACCATAAGCATAAACACAAGAGATCTCCAGTTTTAGCCACTCTTCACAGACTAAATCGAAGCTTGTCACCCGAAAGACAAGAAGGGACAAGCGTCTCTTGCTCTATGTCAAACTCGAAACACGGCTAGATCGCTGAAGAGTGCATTTATGATTAACCCTATCATTTAATTCATCTTTTCTATGACCATCAAAACATTTTGGTGTTCTCCTCTCTCTTACATACATAATGGAGGAAACTATCTAACATGTATAGAGTTAACAGGACAAGAAAAAGAAAGAGACAGAACGGACAGACAAGGACAGTACGATGCTTTGTTTGGGAAATACCGTCAAGGTTTATCATACAACCACAAACAACAACCGGTTTAGACGAAGAAAGGAAGAAGGACAGAAACAGGATAAAAGATGACACAAGGAACAATAAGGCAACGTAGGGAAAAAAATAGAGGCAAGTAGGGAGAATGGAAGGAAGGAGAAAAAGAGTCCTATGGCCAAGTGGAGGCGGAAGATAATATTTGTAGAAAGGCGGTCCCAATGCCAACCTTTTTTAGACACCTCCACCAGACTTTTCGGGAGAGATCTTGTCCCGGAAGTAGTCGGAGTCACCCATGGTGATGTGGGTGAATGCAGAGTCAATCGACAACTCCTTCATTCCAGCGGCCAACTCACAGAAATCATCGAAGAAAATGGCTCCTCGTCGATCAAAGTCAACCTCGGAGATAATTGCCTGAATTGTCTCGTCCTCGACAGAAGAGTATCCTAATCTGGAGAGCGCATGCTTTAAATCCTTGGCAGTGATCATTTCGTCTTGATCAAAGTCCATCTTTTGGAACCGAGTCTTCAGATCAGTAACCTCCTCGGGCGTGAAAAGTGCTCTGGAGTACATGGCGGCCTCATCCACACCGGGCAATCGAGCTGGCAAGATCGAGCTCGTCACTCGGGGCACATCGATCAACTTGATATTGGCTTTGTGCTCGGCCAAACCCATAGATCGCAAGTAATAGACTAAAAGAACGAAAGACAGATCGTTTGTTTGGAGTCAGTGCAATATCGAAAGAGGGAAAGTACACATATAGCGTAGGAATACATACGGGCGTCATCAAACTCCTTCTCAACTCTGTCCTGATTCCAGCCCAACTCTTTCGCCATGATCTCCAAGATCCTCGGCAAAGCAGAAATAGTGGCATCCGTGTTCAAGAAAGACAACCTAGATCGTCGACCGATAAAGTCCGAGGCGTGCTGGGCGTACTCGAACCGACAGGCGTACCTGACCTCAGCTTCGATCACCGGATAGTTGGGCGAGAGTCGGATTCCATGAAGAGGCCAAGAATGGCCTGTAGGTGCAGCCATCGAACAGATCGTCCACGCTCGATCTCCGTACTGGCGAATTAAATCAATGAGGACAACAACAACGAGATCAGAAATTCGCTTGCGTTCCCCACAACATCAGAAGAACGATTGTGAAGAGACTCACGTTTTCGCTGAGGTGCTTGGCAACCTCAATGTCAAGTCCAAACTGCTGAATAAGCTTGACGAACATCAAATTGGTCCATCCATGAGAACCAATCAACTTGATGTGCGCGGTCTCGCTCTTTCCGTCGGTCTTGAGTCCAAAGTGCTTGACGGCCTCATCAACAGTCTCTTCAGCCATTGATCGGTACGTTGTCCATTTTCCACCAGCGATCGTAAGCAAACCAGACTCTGAGATATTGATCATATGGTTTCGTACAAGGGACTGGGTATCCTTAGCAGCAGGATCTCGAACAAGCGGTCGGATACCGGACCAAGCCGACAATACATCTCCTCGTCGGACTCTAATATCAGGGGAGAGATAGTTTCGGACTGAAGAAGAACCGACGGGTGAGTTTAAGACTATTTATAATGACAGGATTGATCCAAATACTCTAAGAAGGGCAAAAGCATTCATACCTTCGTCAAGAATCCATTGAATTTCCTTCTCGGACGGTATCGGGTTTTGTTCCACGTTCGTAGGGGCATCTGTCGTTCCGGCGATGACGTTACCCTGCCAGGGCAGGAAGAAGATTACTCGACCATCTGAGGTATTGGGATCAAGCAAACCCATTGTTTTGGGTCCATAATACGCCTTTCGAAGAGAAGATTGATAGAATCGAAAGACAACAAATATCGGCAGTAAGCTTCAGCTGCTAAGAGTCACTAAACTGATAAAACAGAGATATTACTCACAGGTAAGGTGATGTGGACTCCAGATGAAGGAGCAACAATTTCCTGGGTCATCGGCTCATCTAGCTTTCGAAGTCCATCAGAGAATGGACCAGTAGCATTGATGATACCCTGTTGAATGAGTTGTACGGATTACTCTTGTCAAAATCTGATCGAGTACAGTGCCTTTTAAAAAATAATAATAATAAGACAGACCTTGGCCTTGACCTCCCACTCTTCTCCGTTCAGCTCATCTCGAACTCGAGCACCCCTCAGTTTGCCGGCTTCGTCCTTGAGGAGAGCGACAACAGACACATAATTGGCTACAGTTGCCCCGTTGTGGACCTATCAGTAGAAGACATAAGTGTTTTAGTCTCAAAAATCAACTATATATCAGCAGGTGAGAAAAGATGTTTAACGACGACGAACAGCAGAGAGGATCAGAGCCATGTTCATCCGAGAATCGTTATGTTGACCTGTGGTAATGGTAATCAGATGAGATTTTCTCAGAGTAAAGAACAGATCAGGCTTGGAAGAGACCTACCATCATAGTAGACAACACCTCCGGTAAGCCCATCTTGCTTCAGCATAGGGAAGGCATCCAACACCTTGGATTTGCCCATCCAATACGCGCCGATGTTTCCACCCTCAGTTCCAGCCAAGATGTCGTACATCTTGCAACCGACATAGTAGTAAGGCAGCTGCCACCACGTGTACGTCGGAAGAAGAATGGGCAGCATGTGCGATAGGTATGGTGCTGTCTCAAGGAAGATTCGTCGCTCTCGAAGCGCTTCGACCACAAGTTTGTATTGATCTAGGATGAGAGCGATCGATGAAAGAACAGTAAGTATCCGGTGTAAGAGAACAACATGAAGGAGAACGAGGCAAAGATAAGGAGACGAACCATAGTCTAACTCAAAGATGGCCTTTTGAAGGTATCGGACTCCACCATGAACAAGTTTGGTCGATTTTGAAGATGTACCTATTGGAGAACGTCTACCGGTGAGCGTCGTGCTGACCAGAATGGGCCTCGAACATAAAGTTGACTGGGAAGAAACCAACCGGATGAGAAGTCATCCCTCTCCACGAGCGCAACCTTGAGACCTCGGCTGGCGGCATCTAATGCGACACCACTTCCGGTCGCGCCACCACCAACGACCAAGAGATCAAACTCCTGTTGGTCCTTTTCTTCAAACTTGACCACCTTGACGCCCTTCCCAGATTTTTTCAGGTTATCGATCATTTGCGCTCGCGAAGGAGGCGACCATAACGGTCCCGGACGAGAGTACTTTGACTTTTCGTTCGGTCTAGTGGCTGCCTCGAGGGACAACGGAGAATTTGAGAGAGCGTAGGTAGTACCGACAAGGGCGGTGGTGGTGATTGCTCCAGCGTACAGATATGGTTTGCTGATTCGGGGGAGGGCACGACGAAACATTGTAGGAATTGTCGTTCACGCTAGCAAAAGGAAAGGAGGAAGCAGGGAATGAGCGAACGTAGCTCTCGATGAGATGGATATGGTGATTGCCGGAAGGACAAAAGGTAGAATGAAAAAAAAAGGAAGAGAAGCCAAAACCAGGGCTAGACAAACGTTCGCTTACGTAGGTGAGATGTGGATTAAAAAGGATGAGGGAGAGAAGATTGGGAAGAGAGGAACGATCGATGGTCGGTGGAAGGAAGAGAAGAGAAAAGAGAAAAGAGAACCGGATCTGTTCGACTGTTATCGAAGGGAATCTTGGAAGTTCTTCTTGATGAAAGGATTTCGTCGGAGAGGCCGCAAAAGGTTAGCTTTCTTTTTTTTTCCGATGGAGTAAGAGGGAGAAAGAGAGGAAAAAAAGGGTAAAGGGCACTGATGTCACAGCTATATTAAATCACCCAGTCCAATCAGAGAGTTGGATAGGATTTTCCCCACTGCTTTCTTCTCGTCTCTCTCTCTCTCTCTCTTGCCTATACATTCCTTCTGATCTTTTCATATGTAGACGGAAAACCGATAGCTCACCGTTCGTTTGAGATGCAAGATGGATATAACTTGAGAGTGAGTGAAACCCAAAGAGAACTTGAGAAGAAAGAATGTAGAGCTTAAAGAGAAGCGCGACGTTTGCCACCACGAGTATGATACGTGCGGCTCGGCCGGCATTCCCGGTCCCTGACCGGACCGGGAACTCACCTAAGTGGATCAATATTTGAATGAAATAGTGGCCGAAGGCGGGGTCTCCAATTCAAATTCACTCTTTGTCCTCTCAATCTTCTCGGGTTCAGGCACAGGGCCTATTTGATCGCGCGTCTTTGGAGTCTCCCCGACTGCGCGACGCGGACATCGATCGTGATCGTATGGGGATAGTAACCTTTCATTAGGTAAGCCAACACTTCTCACGTGTCGCCCTTCCGTGCCTGGCAAGCTGGCTCTCGTAGATTCTATCGCTTGCCCCGGGCGGAGATGGGGAATCTTTCAGCCAGCGGATTTTCTCACCTTTACTTCCTAGTTCTCTCACGGCCAGCCAACTTCATCAAAGGAAATCAAGTAAGAAAAGACGATGGCCGACAAGGAAGCCGTGTCTTCTACCGAGTCTGGTCTCAGACATCGCAAACCCGCGCTCAATACGACATCTTCCCAACAGACTTCTACAGATAACGAAGACGATGTCGTCTATGGGCGAACGTGGGATGGAAAAAGTATGTCTATTCGCCCTATTTTTTCTTCTCCCTTTTCTCTTTCTTTTTGTCTTTCTATTTCGCTGTCAGTTCGTCCTTGGGTTGTAGAGATTAGACTCTCTGAAGTTGAGATTGTTAAGATTCATACACATACGCAACAGTGCGCACATGATGGATTTCATGGTTGGTCTGATAGATATGAGAAGAGAAGATAAAAAAGAATCCCAGCTAGACGAGATGTCCCTTCGAGTTGTATCTGTGTCTTCTCCATTTCTTATTGTTTCGCTTCGTCAGATTGTCGACAAAGATAAAAAGAAATAAACCAACAACCAAACAGAAGATGGTTAACGTATCAATAGAGACTAACGTCCCTGCCCTTCGTCTTCCTTGCCAATCATAGTCTTTGTCGTTCCAGAGACTCACTCATTTATCCATCATCTCTTCTCCTACGGCACACGAAAATCACAACTCGACTTGCTCACCCTGGCTTTACTTGGGTCCCAATGGTTCGTCCATCACGATATTTTCTCCGTCTAATTTCTCCTCTACGATGCTATAGCTCATCTGAGCAAAACAACAACAACAACAACAACAACTTATCTCTGTCTCTTACTCTCCGGTTCTGTAGCATTCTATACCTGCTTATCCCTCGTTCGGTCGCCCAGCCTCTCTTCTTGGCCCTCTTCATCATCTTTAGACTGATGTATAATCTCGGTCTCGGTGTCATCCTCACCAAGCAGTCCCAATCCAGATGGATCGTCCGAGAGGTCCTTCGTCGAGGTTGGCTCGATTTGGAGAAAAACCCCAAGATCGCAGGCTGGTGGAGAAAAGAGCTCGAGGGCAAAGTCGGTGGGACTGGTCAGAATCGTTTCGACTGGGAGAAAACGCCAATTGACTTCACAGTTTGGCTATTATTCAGACAGGTGGTTGATGTCATCCTGCTCAAGTTAGTACTTGTTCTTGTGTGGTCTTCTGGTTCTAGGACGTTTGAACTGCTGTCCTGCTTGCGTTCTGTTTCTTTATCAGCTTTGGAAGGACCCTTGACTAAACACTTTCTGTGCATTTTCCTTACAAACCTCCCCTCCCGATCAGTGACTTTGTCTCATACTCACTCATGGCCTTCTCATTCTGCACGCTTCCACCTAATCACGCCTGGTGGGCCCACGTCCTTCGATGGACCGCTGGCTTCATTCTCATTGCCTTCAACCTCTGGGTCAAGGTTTGTACCTCCTCTTTGCATCCTAAATTTTCATCTTACACCCATTCCGGACCGTTTCGTGCTGACACATCGATCTTCCCATTGAAATCTCTCTATAGATCGATGCTCACAGAGTTGTTAAGGATTACGCATGGTACTGGGGAGACGCGTCAGTTTCCCTCTATCCCTTCTATCTGCATACCTTCGAGGCTGACAAGCGTCATTGACGGTATTTTCTCCTCTATTTTCTGCTTCGAACAGCTTCTACACTGCCGTTCTCAAGAAAGATCTCATATTTGATGGAGTTTACGATTTAGCACCCCACCCGTACGTCCTGTAGTCTATTCTGTCTATTAAGCTTGTTCTGAACTTCCACTCTGACCCTTACTCCATCTCTCTATCTCCTGACTACTGCAGTATGTACTCGGTCGGTTATGCTGGATTCTACGGACTTTCCATCTGCATGGCATCCTACACTGTTCTTTTTGTCAGCATCGCCGCGCATGCCGCCCAATTTGGTTTCTTGCTTGGTTTCGAAAACCCTCGTTCGTATACAAATCGTATGGCACAACCTTATCTCTATTCGCGCTGAACGTAATGTTTCTCGATCGTGTCCTGTTTAGATATCGAGAAGGTCTACGGGACCCAGAGGCCGCTAGCTGCCAGAGTTCCTCTCCATGCTTTCGACCCATCTAGGTCTACAGCCTTGAATGGAGAGGTTATGGAGGAAGAGGATGATTCGACCGAGCCAAGTACTCCTGGTCTCACTGCTGGTACGTCTGTGTTGCGCCCTTATCTGAAATGCTTGTCTGGCTTCTCGATAGACGATGTTTACCTATACTATCTTAGCATCTTCCGATAACGATTCTACAGACCTCAGCATCACCCCGCCCGCAATGTCCTCTCCGGCCATTAACACCCGTTCTCTCTCGTTCATGTCATTGTCTTCTCAGCGATTCCAGAGCGAACACTCTATCAAGGCGAAAAAATTGTCGATGTTGGATCTAGAGAATAAGTTTTTCCGAAAGGATCTGATTGTCTTTAAAAACTTTGATATTTTCAGGTAGAGGCATTCTTCCTCTAGTTTGGTTCCGCCACGCATCAATCTGCTGACGTCTATTTTCCTCTGATACTAAACACTACAGGACCCAAGACTTGATGACTCTCCTCCTTCTTGTCTACACTGTGCTTCCTACGCTCTTCCCAAAGGCAAGTTCGACCTTGACCGCCCACTTTGTCCACGCTCTTCTCTGGCGGCTCTTCCACTCGTTCGTTCTCGGTTTCGCCTTGAAGAAGCAAAGTGAGAACCAGTGGCTCGTCAGGCATTTTATGAAGCACTACCACTATCCAACCACCTCAGGCGCTGTCGAGGAATGTTTCGGAAATTGGAAGGGCGCTTATAACCTCAGTCTGTGTATGACTTATGGTCCGTGTTTTCTTTCACGAGTGCTGTCTGTCGACTTTGTGTTTCTAAATTGAGGCTAACTTGTCTATCGGGTCAATCATTCAATTCTATTCTTGTTCAGTTTCATTCATCGCGTTTGCTTGGAAAACATACTCGATTCCTACCGATTGGACCGTAGGAGGTCAACTACTCCGACATACTCTCGGCTTTGTTCGTTCTTGCTTCTCTTTTTTTCTCACTGCATTCTGTTCTGCTTCTCTTGTATATTGACTCAGAATCAACCTGATTGACACTCTTCTGAATCAACAGATGCTCATCGCTCTGCAACTCTACAGTTCCGATTCAACGTTCTCCGCACTGGGACCTTTCGGCTGGCTATACTCTGATTTCTTTCTGGCTGACTTTTACCCGTCTCAGCTGGCTTACACCGGAATCTACCGGTTCCTCAACAACCCTGAAAAGTTTATGGGCGGCGCGGCCTTTGTCGGTGTTGGATTGATTAGCGGAAGCTGGATTGTTGGTGGTCTGGCTGTACTTTCCGGAGTTTGTCACTGGTGGTTCTTGAGCAACGTTGAAAGGTAAGGATTTTAATTTCCTCTTCTACCTGTGGTCTTCCATGTTGCCTTCCGTCCTTGAATACAGGTGTTAATACTTTGCCTTTCTTTTCTGCCCAACCTAAAAGTCCGCACATGGAGAAGGTTTATGGAGATGCCGTCCGAAAGGAGGCCGGCGTAACCAAGACTCTCAAGACTGTCGTCGAGAGCCAGGCTAAGCGATTCGATGGTAAAGGTGATATCCATCGAGTCGTCCGAGAGGTTCGTGAATTCTCCTTCTCCTCCCAAATCTGTATCGGCAGACGTTTTCTCTTCCTTCGATCAGGAACCTGATGGCTTCAGTGTATGCATTCAGGTTAAAGGAACGTTTGGAAAAGTTGATCAGAAGATTCAGGAGACTGTGGATGAATTTCTCGAGAGTGGTTCGTCCTCTAGTTCTTGTTTATCATGTATGAGCCCGTCGCTGTTCTGACGGTATTTGCCTCTTGGGTCTATAGCTCGACCCAAACTGTCTGGCGTCGTCCAAGAGGGCAAGTATCTGTTGCAGCAATCTCGTGAAAGGCTGGTTATTACGTAGGTCTAGACCTTTCGAGTATATCGTTATTTTGATGCTCTTCAGCTGACAATTGATCCGTTCGAAAATCTCAGTCGTGTGGCCGACGTGTCTTCCCTCGATCCCTCTCAGTACGCATTGAACACTTTACCTTCGGCCAACGGTTCCACATCTCGATTCCATATTGGTGAACCCATTCCTATCCAATGGCAAGCTCCTAAAAATCACTCTCGGAAAGACTGGATAGGGATTTACCGGTTAGGTGCCTGCAAGTCCCAGCTAGTGACCCGTGTGTCCAGTGTCGGGAAGTGGGTGCCTTTGTTTGCTGAAGAGTATGATGGAGACCAGCCAGTAGATACAGAGGGAGAGGATGGTGTGAACAACCACATCCTCAGCAAGGAGTCGCTTGATCAAGGAAAAGTCGTCCTGAGGGGAGACGCGCTTCCTTGGCAGAGCGGACAGTATGAGCTTCGATATCACCACGATGGTTAGTCCGCGCTTCTCCGTCATGTTGTCTCCGTTCTCTCCTATATATATTTCTCGTCTGATCGAGTGTATGCTTCATTCTTTTCTTGGTTTTGGGTTGCTATTCATAGGCAAGCACAACGTGATGACTCGTCTGGATCATCCTATCGAGATCTTCGTTCCTCAGGCGTCAGACCCGATCTCAATAACTTCCGTTCAGGACATCCTTACCCGGATTGTCACCCTCGCTTTGGATTCTGATCCAGCGTTGATCCCTGCTTGTGCGGCTGATGTTCCTGCTCCGAACTTTGTTGATTCTTCGGTTGATGCCAAGGACTCTTCCTTGGGTTTGACCTCGGCTTCAACCTTGACCTCATCCGATGATCTGGTTGCGACAAGATCTACTGGATCCAACCTGGCTTCCTCCTTGAACGGAGTCGAGGCTTTCAACGCCTCATCTCTGTCCTCTTCGAGTCATTCAGACAGGCCAGACGACTCATCGGCCGCTTTAAGCGATCGACGACCAACGATCGATACCGCACCATCCGAGACGGTTGTTTCGTCGGCCTCACGACCTGCCGACGCAGACCCTGGTGACTTCATCGTGATGTCCCTCTCCCAGGCGAAGCGAATGGTTCTTGGGATCAAAGAAACATTTGGCGTCGAGTTTGCGACGGATGTTGTCCTTCACTGTTTGAACGTGACCGAGCTGACAGAGAAGATTGTCGAGGCGAGAAGGATCCTAGGAGGTACACTTCAGAGAAAAACATCTGGGTTCTGAAAAGTCTTTCCTGTAAAGAGAGGATTGGCGGCAGAGAAAATTGTTGAGCTGGTCAAAGAAGAAATGATGGTTTGAAGATGGTTTATGGAAGGAAGCGATGAGGTCTACTTTTGCTTTGTTCCATTTGTTTTCTTGTTACAAAATATGATAGGAAGAGAATAAAGATCAATGTTTGCTGTTCGTTCTGATGGGCCAGAGGGTTGATTGAATTGTGAAGGGTACGCGAAGGAAAATAATCGCGGCCAAAACCGAAGAAAAACATGATATGTTTAATTACACAACGACCATGTCGGATTGACAACCAGACGACCAACATGTCTTCTTCATTAGACCAGACCTTTCAAACGCTCTCCCTCTCCGGTACTTCTTCGCTCTCATCATCCTCTCAAACGTACAACAAGCCTTTGCCGGCGCTTCCTTCTCGTTCATCTTGGACACCGTATTCAAACGCATACGACTCGTCCGGGAGTCATGTCAACCGCTCTAGAGCGTCGACGTCGTATCAACATAGCGAGCCTACACGTCTCGTTACCCATGCGCCTTTCCCTCCTCCTC